>JABXWE010019245.1:0-17861 GCA_014611495.1 Limonius californicus
AAATGTGGCCTAAGTGCATAGAGATGCTTGGAAAAACCGCGTCCTAGATCTCGCTCTTTCAAAGCAAGCAAGCAAGCAAGCAACCCATGCCCGATGTTTCTTTCTAAATTTATTTTCAACACTTCCAGAACTCTTGAATTTATTTATTACATATCTGACAGTTGTGAAATGTATTATTTTATCGAGGTGTCTATTATTAAAGATTTCTGCTGCTTCCCTACATGTTTTATAATTTTCTCCAACAATGAGAACAATTTCAATTTTATCTTCAATACTCAGTTTTACTGGCATTTCTAATTATTGCAAACACACACTGATGTAACATTTGACATTTGTTGACAGTTATTAGATATTCCAAAGCAAGGATGGAAAAACGCGTACTAGATCTCGCTCTTTCAAAGCAAGCAAGCAAGCAAGCAACACAAAATCAGGCGCTTATTATGAACGAGATCTTACGATGTTTCGTACTGTGCATTAATCTAACAATTGCTGACGTGTTTATTGGAATATCTTTTAATTCTTATCTACAAGTGTGCGTAATTTTTTGCTACTTAATAACAATTTCAATGAACATTTTCTCTCCACTACAGTTTGAACGTATTTTACTCTCACTACAAACCATGATTTTGATTTTACTTGTATTCCAGCCAATGTTTTAAAAATTTTGTATTTAATTATGGATCTATAAGTCATGTAGAGCTTTTTATCAAGAATATTTTTTTTGTGAAATGTAAGATAAACTTTTTCTCCATTTATATAAAACTTTTTGGGACACACTGTATGGTTAAATATTCAAATTTAGACAAATTTCAACTACAGAGTCACAAAATTACTAAAAACAGATACCTTAATCATCAATACAATTACTTAAACACATTTAAAACATCCAAATTTGTTAATAATAAAATAATTAATAAAATTCAAATTATAACGTCAAAATTTATTTTTTCACCTAACCTATATAATTTGTAAATAAACAACATAATTTAACTAAACAAAAGTGCCTCAACACTACCCTTCTATAACACAAACTATTTATAACAATAAGAACATCTTAAATCATAAATTAAACTTGATAAAAACATATTTATAACAGTTAAAATACTAAATTATAACCATTTACATTCCAGGGCTCCAATTTTGCCTAGGACACCCCAAATCAACGTCTACATAGGACATATACGTCCCCAACACTATCACTACGGAATATCCACAGAAAACTTCACTTTGATCACTGAAAAGTCACATCGTAACATAATCCAAAGATCGGATAAGACCTTTTATTCTAATAAGGTTTACATTTATTAATTATAATCATAATTACCTTCTCATATAACATCGTTTACATAATAACCAAGCTAATTAATCTCAATTTCAGGTACTATCTGAATTTCTCCATCAAAAACAGTATCCTTGTAATATAGTATAAGTATTACAAAGCCCAAAATAACATAGTCGAAGCATAGTATAGAATAATTACATAATTTAGGGTAAATAACATGGCATTTAATATAATATATATTTATAATATGATAACTTATATTTAATGATCGTGATACCGGTTCTAACATTTGGATTTCAGTGTAGAAGCTCTTTACTTTTATTTTTCAGCGTGTATTCTTGCAATCAAAAATAACTGAACAACAGAAAAACCATATTAAAACCTGTTAAATAAAACTAGAAATACAAATAATCGATTTTAGAAGTTATATTGTTTCTTTGCATTTAAATATTAATTTCAAATTGAATTTAACACTTATAAATAAGAAGACAGCATTCTAATTTTCTATGAATAAAATCTTTTATTGCGTTTCGAATATCGAATAAACCTATCTGTTTCAACTGATATGAGGGAAAGCTTGTTTTACACATTCGTGTGGGATTAAAGTTCTTGAATAATTTTCAATTAGCTTTTATTTTAAAAACACTCTGGGGTTCAATTTCACGAGAAAAGCAAGCAAAATGGTAAATGGGTTCGTTCATTAACATGAAATTTGCATGCCTTGAGAAAATTAAATTAGTTTAACTCAGCGTGCTATTTTAGTAGTAACAAATTTAGATTTTTACGACTATAGTTAAGAAGACGCGGTCAATTTGACTGGTATTAAAAAAATGCTTCAAAATGCATTAAAATTAAATTAGAAATATGTGATCATTTTTGATACAGTATTGCCCTGTGGTGACGGCCAATATTCAAATAGTATTTATTGAATTATAGCTAATAATTGGCAGTTTTTACTACGTCTAATAACACATAACTATTCATGATTTTCCAAAAAGTAGGATATACAATTTCTTGCTGCTTAAATAATATACTATTACGTTACAAATTGTTGATTAAATTAAGCCTCTGGCCAGAAAAGATGAAACTCATTTTTGGTAAAAACTGGATATTTTCATATTAACCCCCAAATTATATAAAAAAAATTGTATAAACTGTGAGTCTAGTAGTAAGTCTTTTATTAATTTTGTAATAATAGGAAAATATTCAACAAGCTTATTCCTAATTCAATTTTAAACTTCGATCGAAGTAGCTTCAAAATAGTCAGCAAAATGTGTTGAGGTACCAATTCGCCCCTTGTATGTAACCAAGCTGCACTAAATCAATGTCGCATAGACCACAGATAGAGAAATCTTATACGATATACAAAGTGATTTTTTAAAAAGTCAATTGCAGCAAGCCTAGAAAAAAAGCTATTCCGTCTGCAGTCAGCTGTAATGAGCTTTGAATGTCATTTACCTGTATGCCAAACTGTGTGACAGTTCAGGTAGTTAAAAATTTTGGCCCAACAAAATGTGAAAATAAACAAGTATTTAGTTGCAACTGATTTGTAATTTATTAAGGTAAGTAAATTACAGGTTTTTCGTCATGATTTCTTTCTTTCTGTTATAATTTTCATATTGTCAGATTCCAAAGCTTAATATAGACGTGACAATCCCTAGGCTACTGCAATTGACTTTTTAAAAAATCACTTATATATTGTATATATGACAATGCGACGGCAGTATTAAACTCCATGAAAACACAAATAAATTCATTTCAAAAACTCTATCACCCCACGTATTTATGGTTTACCCAAAATACACAAGGCTGGAGTGCCATTCAGACCTATTGTGAGTGCTATAAAATCTCCTACACATGCTTTAGCAAGGTATTTATCCACTAAGCTTCGCCCACTTAGTGGCAACACAGAATCGTACATAAGGGATTCCTGTGACTTTGTCAACAAGATCAAAAGTTTACGGCTGTGTGAAGGAGATATTTTAGTCAGTTTCGACGTTGTGTCCCTTTTCACAAAAGTACCGGTAGATGGTGTGTTAGAGATCCTAAGAGATAAACTACCCACAGATCTAAACCAATTAGTCGAAATGTGTTTGAAAAACACCTTTTTCAGTTGGCAACTTGTATGAACAGATTGAAGAAGCGGCTATGGGTTTACCGCTATCACCTGTTATTGCAAACATATACACGGAAGACTTTGAAACCAAAGCTTTGGCAGCAGCTGATCTTAAACCTAAATCCTGGTTTAGATATGTAGACGATACGTTCGTCATTTGGTCTCACGGACGCCAAACACTAGAACAATTTTTAGTACACCTAAACTCAATTCATGCTCAAATCCAATTCACAATGGAAGTAGAGGAAAATGTCAGTATTCCTTTCTTAGACGTACATGTTACACGGAAACCGGATGGCAGCTTGGGGCACGCAGTTTACAGAAAGAAAACACATACAGACAGGTATTTAAATGCAAATTCGCATCATCACCCGATGCAGAAAGCAACTGTGCTAACAACCAGAGCAGTTCGAATCTCAGACGCACAACACCTAAAACAAGAGAAAACTGATCTCTTGATGTCGTTACAACAAAATGGTTATACAGCCTCAGAAATACAGAGAGCAATCCGCAATGCGGAACAGCCCAAGGCTAAGGAGAAACTGGCACCTCCGGAAGGCTTAGCTTTTCTACCTTACAGAAAGGCACTACTGATAAGATTGGGCATGTTCTTAGAAGGTACAGCATAAAGACAGTCTTTAGGACTAATGAAACTTTGGAAACGCTTTCAGATCCGTAAAGAATCATATATCAAATTTAAAATCAGCAGGGATCTACAATATCCCTTGCTCCTGTGGCTCAAATTACATCGGACAAACTGATCGATCCATTGAGTTAAGATTGCGAGAGCACAAAGGTGATTGCAAACATAAACGCATCACAAAATCTGCGGTGGCTGAACATACTGGTTTAACTGGACATAAGACTGGACTTTGACAATGTTCGGGTACTCGTCAGAGTGCCTCATTACTTCCCTCGTATCATACGTGAAGCAATTGAAATTGAAAAACAATCTAACAACATAAACAGGGAGAATGGTTTTAGACTCAGTAAAGCTTGGACTCCAGCAGTTTATCCTCTAAGGACTCCTACGCATCATCGATCACACGTTCACGCTCCACCGGATCCGTCCTTGCCCAACGGTGACAGCCAACCAGAACTCCGTCGTTCTGCCCGACTGGCTCAAAGAGGTTTAAATACCTCCGCTTCCCGGATTTGAGTTCAGTGTTATATTCACTCTGAAGATGCAAGCTGCAATGTCTTGCGAAACGTTAGTTTGTATGGGTTCACAAACAGCTAACAGGCATAAGCCGATTAAGTATTATTGTCCTGGCAAACAAAATACATCAAGATCAAATCCTTGTCCGCCCCAAGGTTTGATTAATATAAGCACACGGCTCTGTTTAGGCAGGCAGGGCCTACGA
Source organism: Limonius californicus (assembly GCA_014611495.1). Lineage (NCBI taxonomy): Eukaryota > Metazoa > Arthropoda > Insecta > Coleoptera > Elateridae > Limonius > Limonius californicus. The sequence continues at coordinate 4,763 of JABXWE010019245.1, forward strand.
ACAAATATGGCTCAAACTTCTAGAGTAAATGCTTGTAAAGGCAGACAAGCTACAGGTCGGTCCTTAGCTGATAATGCTGGGTGTAGTTCCCAAATGACGACGCGGTCTAAGCCGAAAGTAAATTGTAATATTGACAATAAATTCAGGTTAGAACGAGGAGTGCGGCAAGGAGCTACAATCTCTCCCAAATTGTTTATCACTGTATTGGAGTATGTTTTTAAAACATTATCATGGAACAACAAAGGCATAAATATAGATGGAGAGAAGTTTAGTAACTCGAGATTTGCCGATGAGATTGTGTTGGTAACGGACAACATTGGGAAGCACAACAAGTATTAGAAAAAATTAAAATCTCCACAGAGAAGGTTGGTTTAAGGTTAAATTGCAACAAAAGAAGATTAATGACGAATCTTGTCCTAAGTAATATAGGTAGATGGCATCGAAATCTAGGAAATCTGTTCATAATAATACTTTGGCCTTGCATGAGCAGCATTTGGAAAATTAAAATATGTTTTTAGAAGTGACATCCCTATGTATTTAAAACGCAAAGTTTACGACCAATGGGTTCTGCCTGTACTGGCGTATGGTGCAGAAACATTAACATTAACAAAACGCTCAGCTAATAAAACTAATGGTGGCTCAAAAGGCCATGGAAAGAGCAATGCTTGGGGTGAAATTGAGCGACAGACGTTTATATCCGATAGAAAACAGGGGTTTGTGATATACTAAAACGAATAGCAACGGCGAAGTGGAAATGGGCAGGGCATATAGCCATATCCAAGGACGGTAGGTAGATTAAGAATATTTTAGAATGGAGACCACGTGAAGATTGGAGAAGTAGAGGTAGACCACCAACCAGATGGTCGGACGATATAAAGCGGATTACACAAATAACTGGATTAGATCAGCTCAAGACCGCACTAAATGGCAGCAATTAGGGGAGGCCTATGTTCAGCAGTGGACACAGAAAATAGCCGAATGATGATGATGATGATCTAACCCACTTATATTTAATATATCACAATCCTAGCGAAAAAGTTAAGGATCCCTTTCTTTTTAGATATTGGTCAGTTACAACAACAATAGGAATGCTACGCATGCCAGTGCCAATAATTAAATATAACATGACTATAGCAACTTGTGAGGGTAGTTAATTGCTCGTACAATTTGGTATTGCATCAGCGCCAGTGTGGTGCAGTGGTTAGAGCACTAGACATCGGTGGAAGGTCAGGAGTTCTAATCTCGACCCGTTGCCTGGCGGACGGCCTACCCAATCTCTTCACAAAATTGGGTACCTGCGTTCGAACGAACAAGTGTTAATAATGCGGTTGCTCAATGCGTAATGCCTACCACATCGCCACGTGTCATGAATTTAGCACCAGGCAACCGGGTGTGAGAGCAAAGATACGGGAGCTTTGATATTGCAGTTGGAACTCCTTCATGGGGATAGAGCCTCACCATTATTATTAATATGTTGCTATCATCTTCTGAATGGTATAGGTCTTGCGGTAGTTTGCGCTTAATTCTGTCGTGGGAATTTCTTCTGCCAAATTTATGCGGCCCCGACGCACTCAGATATTTTTTTACAGAAGTTCTTAGCACTTTTACTAATGTAGCCTTGCACTGTTGATATGGCTAGTTCGTAGTAGAGATTTAATAGCAAATTATTATATGCTATATTATTACCGCCCCTGTAGCCATATCCGCACACTTGATTGATGATTATACTCATTGTGTATAATAGTAAGTTTAATGCAATAGCTATAGAAAATTTTTGGAAAATCTTTTATCATCTACTTATAAATAACTGTGAGCACTAAGCAGAAACCTCGTTGGTTTGCAATTGCCTCGAAGGAAATTCACCCTTAGATGGATTATATAAACAAAATAAAATTTAGTTGCTATTCGATGTGGTATTTCGTTTTAATATTACATTCCAAGACTGTTCGAGTACTGGAAAGAGTGCAACTTTATGGAAACATGTCCTTTTTAATAAAAAAGCACAAAGGTATACAGGGTGTATACAGGAAGAAATTTGAGTATATCGGTAAAGTGTTAACCATTATATTTCATGCGAAATATGTTATATACAGAGAAAAATAATCATACAATATTATATTACTGTCCCCCTTTACAGAACAAGCGTAAGCATGGCACATCCGAAATTCTGAATTCTTTAAGGTTTCCTCAGGGAAATATATAAAACTTTTAAATCATTGAAAGAAACGGTTTCCTAATCAGTGACACCGCAGAAAGAAAAATATTATTCTTCGTGTGTATATAAAACAGTTTTCCATTTTTCCGCATGCGTACTTTCTTAAACAGAATTTGCTATTGATCTGAAAGAAAAGATTTCAAACTAACCGAAACTAAATTAAAAAATCTAAACAACGGTTGATTAATATGATTAATTTATAAGTTAATAATAATTTAAGCGCACCAGTGTGGTCCAGTGATTAGAGCGCTGGGCTCCGGTGAGTTTGAACTCCCGACTCGATGCCTGGCGGGCGGCCTATCCAGTCGACTTAATAATTGGGTACCTGCGTTTGAATGAACAAGGAGTAATAATGCGGTTGTCCACTGCACGATGTTCACCACATCACTACGTATCATTAATTTGGCACGCGACAACTATGTGACCTACCGCCTTGCAGGCCACACCTCTTCATGGGGTGTAGAGCCTCGCCGTTATTGTAATTAATCATTTAAGTACATATTCTCTCTGAAGCTAGCCGATCTTGTTTTGAAAGAGGAATCATATACATGTAAATAAATTATGATATATCGTCTGCGTTAACATTTTGATTAAACACGCTTACAAATCTTAATCCATTACCAAAGTTTCTTTTAACGTAATGTACATATTACAGTATGGATAATCGATGTAAGTATTACAAATAAACCATATTTCCATCATCACATTTGTTTTGCACACTATGCACATTCGAGGAAATTAATATAGTACACTTTGATCTTCACATTTCCATCCGCACCACTTCACTTCAGATAGCGTGTAATTTGCGTATGAAGAGATTTGTTAACGTACCGCTTTTAGAACTTTTATTTAGAATTACTCCAGTCAAGTGGGTAATGAAAACCCATTGAGTTATCAAAAGTGAACACTTGCTAATGAAATTGATCCTTGAACATAAGTTATTTGGCCTAATAAAATATATGAAGAAAATATTCCAAGAAGTTTCTCAAAACATATATATTAATTTTTACTGTTACTAAGACACATATTTGTATTTATACAGGTTTATCTTCACCCTCAACGTCTTCCTTATTTTCCAAAAGTTCCTCTGATCCAGACCAATAATGTCTTCCATACTTATGCAAGTTACAGATATACCTGAGCGTTAAGTAATATAATATTTCAAGGGCCGACATGAAGGAGAATCCCGTGAACAATCCTAACAAACCCCCACAAGCAGCCAGGAAATCTGTCTGTCCGTATAACTCGTTCCTTTCTGACGTAATAAACTGCATATCTTTGTAATACATAGTTAAACGTGCAAAATGTGATCTACAAGAGACAAAATTGTTAAATGTCCTAAATTTATGTTATTGAAGGTAGTACTCGTTGGGGAGATAAGTATAGTCTTCAGGACGCCACACTCCAGCTTGACGTTCGATTTCCAAAAACTCCCCCCATTTCCATTCGGCTTGGGATGTTTCAACGCTGAATTCCAAGGAATTGCAAGCTGGTAAACAGTCGCACTGATCCGTCTCGCTTTTACTTGCAGATGAGCCTGAACTTTTAAGTTTGTTCTTTATCTCGTTCTCAAGGTAAATTGCTGAAAGAAAATCGTAGAGAAGAACTCATAAGAAAGTTAAACATTGTATACATCTCGCGTCCACAATGCACTTGTTCTTGGAGGCGCTACAAACGGGGGTTGATGCCTCTCCTAGAACTCAACATCTTAACTTAAAGAACATAGAATTATCAACGGCATACTCTGCATGAAGAACCCAACGCATCCGCACGTTTGAAGGGTAAAATCGATCAAACACTCATTAAGACAATTTGCTTGATTATAAATTTTATAGTATTTCAAGTTTCTTTCGCTGCTAAAATAGCATTGTCTGTGTTTTGGCTTGTAACCTTCCAGGGCTTCGGATGTACTCATCATGTTGGGTTGAATAGCAGCTGTAACAGAATGATCGAGTGGTACTCGGAAGTATTTTTGTCTACCACGTGGTACTTCTGCTGGATGGTGAAGAATTACCTACACAGACGCCTCAAATGAACAGAATAATATAAAAATTAAAGATACAAAGACAATCTAATTTAAGAGACTTGATCCATAACAGAAGAATGTAAATCTGGAAAGTATAAGATATGAAGAGGCCAAAAGCAGAAGAATAACAATGAGAAGATAACGACGAAAACCGAGCAAAAAAAAAAAAAAATGAAGTGAAGTATATAAATAGTCAAGCGGTACTTGAAAGTACTTTCGTGGGTCAGGTTATTGATATGGTGGATGGTGAAGAATTACGAACTAGATAAACAAAATAAAATAATAAGATTTTGGGTTTAACTGACAAAAAGGAAGAAGAAATATAAAACTGGTAAGTATCATACAAAAGAGCACCCAAACAAGAACAAGGAGAAGCAGAAGAATTACAATGAGAAGAAGATGCGTAAAAATAATGTTAATAGTACAAAAATAATCGAAGTAAATTAAGTAAAAGGTAGAGCAGTACTTGTAAGTAGTTTTGTCTACCATGCAGTACTGCTGTTGGATGCTAAAGAATAACGTAAACAGGATTTTTTAAGGAACAAAATAATATAGAAATTGACGATTCTAAGATATAACTTATTAAAAACGAAGCGTCACCATTATGAAAGAATATAAAGCTAGGTTGTAGATAATATAGAAACGCCAGAACAAGAAGAAACAGTGGAAGAAAAATGACAATGAGGAAAAGTTGCGTAGAAACAACGAAAACAGAGTGAATGCATTGAAGTAAATTAAGGAAATGATCGAGCGCTACTGAAAAGTACTTTCGTTTGTCACGTGGTTTTTCTGTTGGGTGGTGAAGAACAGCTAAATGGTTAAACAAAATAAAATGAAGATTTAGCAAGAACTGATTAAACTAAAGGTTCACCATGATAAAAAAATAAAACTGGAAAGTATACAATTTAAGAATACTCGAACAAGAAGAAGCAGAAACTGAAGAATGACATTTAGAATAATCTGGATAGAAACAATGTAAACAACGCGAAGAAAATTGAAGATTTTGCAAAGTCTGTTTTCCACAGCCCATGCAAATGCTGGGTTAACTCTCATGAAAGAATAGGAAGCTGGAAAGTATACAATATGAGAACACTCGAACAAGAAGAAGCAGAAGCAATTATCGAACAGTACTCGTAAGCCGTTTTGTGTACTACGCGCTACTGTTCTTTGATTGTAAAGAATGATTTAAATAGAATTGTTTAAGGAACAAAATAATAAAAAACGTAACATTCACGGATGAATTGATTAAAAACAAAGGACGTCCATAATAAAAAAGTTGAAATCTAGATAGTACAAGATATGAAAGCACAAGAACAAGAAGAAGCAACGACAGAAAAATTTCGAGCAGAAACTATGTAAACAGATGAAAGAAAAATATGTAAATTAAGTAGATGTTCGAACGATACTGGAAAGTACTTTCGTCTGTCACGTGGGTCTGCTGCTGGATGTTAAAGAATTACCTCAATAGAAAGTCAAAATAAAATAAACAATTTGAGATAAACTAATAGGAAGGTAGGGTCACCATGATAAAAATAATATAGAACTGGAACTTTAAGATTTTAGAACAGTCGAACAAGAAGAAGTAGGGGCTGGACAATGATATTGAGAATAGTGTGTGTAGAAGTATCGTAAACAGCATGAAGAAAATTGAAGAAAGGTTTCTTTTCCAAAGCCCATCTAAAAGCAAATTCTGCAATAACTCTCGTGATAGAGGAATTTGAAAATTGACTTAGAAACAGGTAGAAAGCAGGGTTGCACCAGTAAACAGAACAGGAAAATCAAGAGACAACTTATGGTACAAACAAAAATGGTACAAACAGAAGAATATACCTTAAACCCTTGCATGGTGTCTCTACAAGCATAATCAAGGTCCCTGCGAGGAACCTGGAACATTATATTAAGTCCTCCTTTCAAAGCAGCTACTAAAGACCTTCTAGGGTATGCGTCGAGACCAGCATCGTCGTGATATCCCTTTTGTATAGACCATTTCGAGCTCTTGCCCTTAGTTGAAAAACAATCTTTGTAATTGTATCTGCAGAGAGGTGAAAAACTGAAAATTAAACTGCTAGTAATCAATTACAAACACTTTGAATTTTAATAAAAATTCCGATGATTCTTGTTTCAATAATAAACAGATTCCTCTCTGAGATGTTTAACTTTTAGACAGTAATACACTTTCAACGCTGATCTGCTGTCTAGACTCTAGGCTGTTTCTTTTTAGCACAACTTTGTTTGATTCTTGTAAGCGACCTGTTCTTTTCTTAACAGGAGCTGTTTAGGTTAGCCCATAAACTGTTTATTATACGAGAATAATTTTTTTGGAAAAACTCTTCGAAATCGTTTAAAATTTTATATAAAATTTCTGTATTTTTAATCATAATTCCCAAACGCTGTGGATAAAAACTGTATATCTAATCTGTAGACAATTTCAGACACTGATCTGTTGTTATTCAATTATAACCTGTTTGGTACCGTTTGTTTAATTTCGGTTGCTGACCTGTACATTTTAAGGTGTTTATTTAATCAGTCAACGCATTGACTTTTATATAATACTCTTTTAAACAAAGTTTACACAGAGTTCTACAATATTTAACAGACTTTATCTTCCGAATGCTAACCATTTGAGTTTACGCAGAGGTAGGAACCTCTAACTAATGATCTCGTTACTCTAATTTTACATAAAACAGGTGGATGCAAGTACCGTAATGTTTTAATGTAAATATTATGTCTGCATGTGCATGCCTGGAATAGTTGCCACGCAAATAAATAACGGTTTTATACTGGTCATCTTCGGAAAAACCAAATTAATTATGTGCTAATCTGGTAAAAATCTTATGCTAGTGTCAAGGTCGCCAAACTTGACCTTTACCCGAGAATAATTCTGCGACACGCCAAACAATATAAAAAAAATCATTTTATTTACATCCGCGTCTTCAATGACACAACCTAAAAATTTAATCAGATGTTGTTGTCCAATAATTGAAACAATTTAAAACGTTAGACAACCGAAAAAACACCCTTTATAATAATACTTAATTACTTTTTTGTTTGGTTGGGCGAGATCTAGGGCGTGGTTTTCCAAGTATATTAATGCGCTGCAGCTATCATTGGCGTATCGCCCAATTATGAATTCTTCCTACCTATGGTAGCTCCAACCCCAATAGTGATCTTTAACATGTCACGCAGCGCAGTAGTACAGGCCTAAAGCTTTACTTCGTAGCTAAATTATTACTTACACAATATCTGTGAACAAATCAGCTCTGTCCATGATGTTGAAAGTATAACACAACCCTTCGCTGGTCAAAATCGGAGAAAGTAATTCCGTAAGGTCCTTGTATTGACGGCCGTGCCACTGAACTTTGAACATAGTTTGTGTGTAATTGGGGGAGACCTGTTTGAAAAAGTTAAAACACCTATTATTATTAGCCAATTAAAAATTTCAATTAATGTAATCGTGGTACAGAAACTAGAACGATATGTCGCTCCAACCTCCATTAAAAAATCTATAGCATCCTCATCAGTGGTACTCAATCTTTCATTCAACATATCTTGTGGGGTATCACATATCATAGCCATGTATTCGAACTCCCTTTTACTAAAACAAAAATATTTAAATCCTAAACCACTTTCTTTCCTATCCTCTTTAACTTCTGTTCTGTCAATTCTTCTTTCCTTCTCTTCTTCAAGTAGATCTCAGTGTAATTAAAACGGCTTTTTCTGGTCTTAACTTCCCCACATATTGTAACTGCTGGAAAAGGGATCTTCCATATGGGAGTCTGGGATGTCGCAAAGGTTACTATGACAGGTGAGTTTATCCATTTTTCGTAGGTTTGCAAGATCAGTGTGACACAAAGATACAGAGCAACCAGAATTGCAATTAACCACCATATTCTAAAAATTAAACCCATCAGTACAATAAGTTAGCATTTCATTGCTACAAGGAAAGAGAAAATCCAAAATAAAAATTACGCCAATGGAAATAATCAAAACCACAATGAAAATCTCTTTCTATTAAACAGAATCGTTGTCTAAACAGAAGACACATTGAAAAGCAATAGTATCTACAAGGAGGACCTACTCTAGTCAAATTACACCCTGCGATAGTTTTACTGTTGTGAGTAACTACAACAATTTCTTTTAGCCTAAGGGAACACTAATCTCCGATAAAGTTTTGTGAGTTGTATAGCTAAATCCCTGTTAGAAAAACTTCAAATAATTTAAATATATGCGACTTACCTCCAAACAAGCGATTCATACCAAAACACAAATCATTAGTACATTACATAATACAACAAAATATTCACTTACTTTTCTGGAATTGTCCGTCCTCTCTCCCCCAAATAGGTAAATCCATGAACAGTTGTTCTACTACAAAATTCCCAAAGGTAATACTTTAAATTCTGAAGGCAACTAGGATGTTTGTTCTTGTGTCCAAAAGATACATTTATTTTCCCGTTATCTTCGTGGCCCTTCACACTTTCCCGAAATATTTCAGGCTTTCCAAACTCATTACTTGCCATTTGGAAAATAGGAAAGATACCACATTCACGAAAATAAAATTTTAACGCGAATTGCTTTACTACTCCGACGTTGAAAAATGACTAAATCATATTATTAAGATTCGATTTTAAATCAAATGCTACCGACCTTGGCATTCCTATAATACGTTTATTTATGCAAGTTTTTTGGATAATCAGGATTCAAGTGGAAGTCCAAAGTCCAAATAACCAGCTGTTAAAATTTGAAACAAACTTCTCAATTTGAAGATTTCTTCTTTTGAACTCAAAATAAATTGATCACAAAAAATATGATTTGTTCGTATTTATTCCAAAATTATCACAAATATAAAACTTTAAGCTAGATGTTTACACTAATTTATTTCCTTCAATTTTCTTCTGGGACACAAGTTCTTCAGCACCCGACCAGTAATATTTTCCAAATTTGCACAAATTACACGCAAACCTCATTGTCAAATAGTATAAAATTTCTAAAGCTGAAATAAATGAAAATCCCATAAATAATCCCAGCAAGCCTCCGCAGTTTGCCCAAAACTCTGTCTGCCCGTACAATTCGTTTCTTTCGGAGGTGATAAACTGCATGTCTTTGAAGAATACGGTTAACTCCGACCAGTGCATTCTGAAATATAGAACCATAAACTTAAAATTCTCAAGGGTATTTCTTAAATTTACTGTTTTGTTTCATTATTTTCTTCGGGCTTGTATGTCCCAGCTTGGTTTTTGACGTCATAACGGGGCTTCCAGTCCCATTCAACCTGTGATAGTTCAACATCGAAATCTAATGAGTTGCAAGAAGGTAAACAGTCGCACTTCAAATTTTTCTCAGTTGATTCGTTATCAGAATGAGATCGTGTGGTGTTCTCATTTGCAAGATAAGTTGCTGCAACATATATGAAATACAAATAGATATCATTAAATTTGCTGCTAACGTCTTCAAACTTACCTCTTGCCTTTTCGACGCACCAGAATTTGGAAGCACTGCAAATAGGTGTAGATTTCTTCCCTACAAGAAAATATAAAAATGTACACAACTCTATTGGAGTTAAAACAACTTACTTTGCATATTGAACCAAACACAGCCGCATGTTTTCAAAGTATAATCGATCAAACACTCATCAAGACAATTGGCCTGGTTGTAGATACTAAAATACTTCAAAGCTTTCTCTTTGGCAAAATAGCATTTCCTAAATTCAGGTTTGTAATGTTGCAAATCTTCAGAAGTTGTCATCATGTTTGGTTTTACAGCGGCAAAAACAGTGTGATCAAGAGGAACTCTAAAGTCTTTATCGCCGCCACGTGGGACTTCCGCTGGGTTGTGAAGAAATACCTAACCATACAACCCAAAATACTAGGTGGAAAAATATAATCATGCAAAGCAAATAGTACCTTAAATCCGTGCATAGCATGCCCACAAATATAATCAAGGTCATCATGGGCAACTCCAAAACTTAAGGTAAGTCCACCACGGAATCCCGAAGTAAACGTCCTCCTGGGGTAGAGGTCAGCATTTGTATCCTCGTTGGTCTTGAAATCAATGGGCCAGTTCGATTCCTTTCCATAGGTTGTGAAGAAGTCACCATGGGTTGATCTATTAATTAATAGTAAAAATGCTGTATTGGGAAACGGCCAGCAGGGACAGCTTGAAACACTTACACAACATCATTAAATAATTCTGACCTGTCCATGGAATTAAAAGTGTAGCAAACACCGTCGCTTGTCAAAACTGGAGAGAACAGGTCTTTGATGTCGTTGTAATATTGTCCTCGCCAGTACTTCATGGAAAGGGTTTCGTTGAAGTCTGGTGCTATCTACTTGGAAAAACATTTTAAAAGCATTAAATACACAGAGTAGAACCGAGCAAAATAGAATAATTTTCTTAATGAAAAACGCTATATTTTCTTTATTATTCATTTTTCTGTGGTTAAGGAAAATGGATGGTTTAACAAATAGTTTTCCAGAAGGAAGATTTGTAATATAACTATACCTCTACTAAGAAATCAATGGCTCGTTCATCAGTGACGTTGGTATTTTCGTTAATAAACTTGATCCCATATCCACACACTAAAGACATGTAATCGTATTCCTGGTCTCTGGAAAACAATAAATTAGTTTGGATTCATACTGCATCCCTAATACATTCTTACTCTTGAGCTGTTAAATTCTTTTTATTTCCTTTCTTCAAATACACGTCAGTATAATTGAAGCGGCTCTTCCTCGATTTTATTTCTGGACATATTGTCACTGCAGGAAATGGTATTAACCATATGGGCGTTTGAGATGTTGCAAACGTCACTATAACAGGCGAGTTAATCCATTTCTTGTAGGTATTGGCAATTAAGGACACGCAGAGGTAAAGGGAAATTAGAATTGTTACCGACCACCATATTCTGAAAATTAGTGAAAGGTAAATTACTGAAATACCCGAAATGAATTCTTTCGAAACACCCATTAAAGTCTAGATCATACAGAGTTTTGAATAGAATTCCACAAATTCATTTAGATATGAAATAAATGATAGGATTGACTTATTAATAAGAAATTGTAACAAAAAATTAAAATTTATTACTTACTTCTCAGCTACTGTTCTTCCTCTTTCGCCCAAGTAACGAAACCCATGAATGCTGGTATTACTGCAGAATTCCCATAGGTAGTGTTTCAGATTTTCAATGCAATGAGGATGTTTATCCGGTGGATAACCAGCTTCCTCTCTCTTCAGGTCATCTTTTGAGCTCGTTTCGTTTTCATGGCTGTCCGATTTGCTCATTTCCCTATCGTCGTCTATTTCACGTGGGTACCGCAACACCGACTGCTGAAAACCTGTGCTACGGTGGCGAACTTGTTAATATTCCTGAAATTACCAGATTGCATATGCGAATTGTAAGAGCAATATAATCAACCTTGGTTATTTTTACTGTAAGCTAAACGAAAAAGTTTGCATGTGCTACGTGCCTTTGGATGACATAAACATTTATAACAAATGTTGAAAATGTTATTTCTGTGTTAATGTAATACCAAAATACATAACATTTAATAGAAACCGTAATAATTAAACCAAATTTAGTAATAATGCAGAAAAATACAGTAGATATGCTTTCAAGCTTCAGTTTTATAGATTTTCTATTCCTGTACCCGTGTAGCTAACTCATTACTTAATTTGTTTGTCGGAAAGCAGGGGCGTAGGTACTTAATTGCTGAATTAATTAGGTATTCCAACTTACCTAGTTTGCAGATTTAATTAAAAATCAAACAGAATTATTAATAGTTGTAAATTTATAGCGCCTTACATTTACACGATGCCGTACTATTTAAATTCAGAAGAAAACATATGTAATAAGACACAATGTCAATTCATTGCATAATTAGGCCATTTTCTTAATCTAATTTTAATATGGTGAAATTAAACAATCACACTGAGCAACCTACTGTGCCGAAGGTTAGCCGCCATCCAGTTAAAAAAATGCATAGAGGAATTCGTGTTCTCCGGACCAAAACCAAAACGTTACCATCGAAAAACATCCAATTTGAAATAACAAGAGCATGTAATATCAATTCACAATACTATAGAGGTGTTATACTGGTTACGTCTCTAAGAAGTGAAAATGCAATAATCAGCAATTGAATTCATAGTCTTTCGTGACCACTACCAACCTGAAATGAAAAGCGCGCGAACCGGTATGTTCGTCTAAAACTTAAGATTGACGCCTTTTAAAAAACTATATTTAAGTTATCATAGACACAGACAGTGTTTCTAAATACATTTGTAAGCTCGTACTTACCTAAGGGTTTACTTCTACTTTTGTCACGTTGGTTAAACTTATGGTGATACCTAAAACTTCTTTATTTTGTAAATTCAAATGATCTAGAGTTCTGGTACGGTACTGAATTCTCTCTAAAGGAACAAAATTTTATTAGGGACTGATCTAACGGTAGCTGAGGTACAGTTTTCAGAGGGAACACTAACAATATGGTAACATAAGGAGCGATACGCCACGATCACAGTTTAAATTCGAAGTGTTGGTGCTTGCATTCGGCTTTACGTAAATGTTACATTTCTAATTGATAATTTTTGCTTGCCTAACTTCCTTGACACTCATATCAACGAATAAGTAAATATAATAACTTATTTTTATTTATCTCATTTGCATAATGCGTATTTCAACCTTTGCTTTAGATAATGAGATGTTAGCACGTTGAAATTATATCAAATAAACATCTGTTTATTTCATTAATATTATCTTTACTTATTAACTATGTTTATATTTCGCAGTCACTGTCGGTGTTTCTGAAGTCAGTATTCTTGCGTTCAAGTTAATTTCATAAAAGACCATCACATTTTTATCA
>JABXWE010019249.1:0-11852 GCA_014611495.1 Limonius californicus
ATGTGCATATACAGACATTTAAGAATATCCATTTCATAATTCCTAAAACGTATGATTTGTTAAATCATGGTGTTTAAGAGTAAAATTATTATTGATATCTATAGTTAATAATTTGAAATTAATTGATGAGGATTGTAGCACAATGTTTATAACAAACCTAGAAAACTTTTTACGAAGTATCTGCAGCTAATCAAACAATAAAGTAGCGTACATAAACTGACAATCCTCTTATTTTTAACTAAACAAAATAAACCCAGGCATGTTCAGTCTAATGTTCAAATCTAAAGACAGTGTTAAACAATATACTTAGTTTGATTTAGGTTACCACCAGAAACTACAAGTATGGGTCTGTGTTTCCTATATTTATAAATGATTGTGATCGAACTTAATCAAAAAGAGTTTAGGGTATTTCATAAAGATCGTAAGAGAAGCGTTGAGCTTAAGTCTTCTGGTGTTTTTCATATTTCAAATAGATTTTGCATGTGTGCAACAACATAATCACATTCACTTAGGCATAAACATCGGAAAGTTCTGTATGAGAAGATTTGCTTCAGAAGAATACCTTAGTGTCACTTTTAAATAAAAATACCGTCAGACTCATTTTTGGTACAATGAACGTCCAAGATAGTAGAAGTACCAGATCCGATAGTGAAAATGTATACAATTGAAGCGGAAGTAAAAAAAGTTTTATTCTACGAAATAGACTAAATGCAAAAGAATGCTGATGGGCGCTCTTCCAAGATATTTATAAAAAAAATGCTGTCTTAAAAAGGAGAATATCACTCTAGTGGCGTTTTTCTTTCGTCGGAGTTTGAATTGCTTGACAAATCTTGATGGAATTTATAGTAGCTTTGTCAAGATGTTTAATACATAAAACTGCTTGGACAGCTTTAAGGGGTTCTAGCTATCATTATATTGGAATTTTTGCTTCATATCTATAAAATATAATTCTTCTAAATGGAGAAGTCTATAAAACGATGGCCAAATATATTACAACATAACATACGATTTTCTTCAAAATAGAAACATACACATTAAGATCAAATATGCGTAAGCTTTTGTGGATATGGCAAGAGATTCGAAGCAATTCAAAAGTTAGGTTAGACGTCCACAAGCATTTGTCAGCGCGTTGGTTTTTTGGGGTTCTGTCGATTCTTCTTGCTCTGTCCTAGTTATTTTTTAATGGATCTCAGACAAAGTAAGAAAACGTCATGGAATTGAAAACTGAACTGGCTCTGTTTGCACATTAAGCATTAAGAAAGCTGGATTACAATGGTTTAAAAAATTGTATTCATTATGTATTAAAAGCATATTTTAATGTTAAAACTGGTCTACTACGTGTAAATAATAGGATAAATACAATTTTTTATTTCGATGGAACACAGATATTTGTATAGATATGAAGAAAATATTTCAATGTTGTGATAGCTAGACTTCCGTGTGGCAGTCCGTGGAGCTTTGGTTCTTACAAATCTTAAAGTAATTTATAGAACCTTCCATTTTTAGGAGGAGCAGAAGACAGTTATTGTGTGTTCTAGAGCTAAAATAATTTGATAACTATCAAATAATTGTAGTAAATGTTATAAATTGTATGGCTTAAATATCGATAACATGTTTAATGATCCCCACAGCCAACTCTTATCGGAAATGTTGTTCGTCATGTCTATTTTCTCCCAGTAATTCAGTTTTCTAACAGATTAACAAAGAATGCACCAACAAAACTTTTTTCCTTGTAAAGTTTCACTTTTGGAACAGGAAAAGGTATTTTTGGAAAGTAATTACTGTGGTTGTGCTTGTAGGCGGAGTGTTTTCCTGAAAGAAACTTTTTACGTTTTTCTCAGAGCTCTCGGAAAATAGCCGACAAAATGTTATAGCGAGCGAAAAGTATTTCGAATGGTAGAACTAGTAGCGTAAATTATTGATGAAGATAAGTGAAGCGAATTCACGTACTGTGTTTAAATTCAAGTTGTCTTCGACAAACATGATTTATATAAGGTGCGACGTGGCAATTGATTTTAAATTTGCTTCTCAAAGCTTCACGTTACACTTCAATTCATAATTTAGCAATTCATCGAAATACCTATTTATATGAAACTGAATGCAGCAGCTTCAATAAACGGACTACATAACCTAAAAAAGTACCTCTGTTTATGAGTTAATATCAAGCGAACCGTAAAAGAAGAGAAGTTCAAACCACTAGTTTATGTGGTGGGTTTTATTGTTTTATACCTCTCAAAGAAAAACGGGCGACCTTTACTGTTTTCTGATGTAAACCCGTTAGACTGTTGTATTTAACAATGCTTTTCAGATACTGCAAAACTCAGTCGGTTGGTGACATTTCAGAAACTATTCCACGATATTTTAGCGCTAATTATTATTTCGTGTATTTTCACTGTTATTAGATATTATTATGTTTTATTGAGGAATGTACATATGAGCCCGACGTTGCTTTACTTGCACGCGCAATAAATATCATCGCCATTTCATATAAAAAAAATATTACAATATTATTATATAAGTCGTTGAAACAACACATCTCAGGGTTTATAATATAAATTTTGGCAACTGCTGTATAACCTTTAAATTCTTGTGCTGGTTAACTGAACAAGGCGAAGGATACAAGGTAGTAAACATGAACTTATAAAATATGGGTGACACAAAGAAATGAATTAAATGTTACTTGTTGCGTTTTTCTAAGTTCCTCGCGGAAAAACTGTACTGACTATCTTCGTATTCGTAAAATCGTTTCACAAGGTAATTAACCCAAATATTATTTACTGCTTATTACTTCAGATGTATAAATATACCAATAAACTCATAAATACGTTGCACCGTTATATTTTCGTTTTAAATTGTTAACTCCAAACTTGCTTTACTTTTTAAATTATTGTTGATTCGATGTTATTTATTTGTTTTAATTTATTTTAAATTTAATTCGATTGCTATTCCAGTTGCAGTTTCAGAATATGATGCGAATATCTCCCAAATAATTAACAGGTATTTTGTCCAACTTGTAGCCTGTTAATTATTTGGGAGATATTCGCATCATATTCTGGGACAGCAACTGGAATAGCAATCGAGTTTAATTTAAAATAAATTAAAACAAATAAGTAACATCGAATCTACAATAATTTGAAAAGTGAAGCATTTTGGGTTTAACAATTTAAAAAGGACATATAACGGTGCAACGTATTTAAGAGTATATTAGTATATTTGAACATCTGAAGTAATACGCAGTAAATCATATTTGGTTTAATTACGTTGTGAACGATGTTACGAATACGAAGATACTCAGTCCAAATTTTTCTGCGAAGAACTTAGCAAAAAGCAACAAGTGATGGACTTTCGTATTGAAATTCAAGACTAACAGGGCGTAGGAATGCCATTCTAATTTTATCTAGTGAATTTTACCAGCACCAGAAGAAAATAAGCAAGTTCCTTTATGTGAAAAGGTGGGTCCATTTGAAAGTGCTTTGTTAAATTACTAAGTATGCTTAATGTTGCCAGTAGTTTTACAATGTACGATCTCACTCTATTCTAACGCCCTCTGATATTTGCCGGTAAACGACATTTGGGGTCTGCCGTTTCGGCGCAAAGACGTTTTGGCCCCGACCGTTTTGACGCCAGTGCATTTAGGCGCCCAACTCCCGGTTAGGAACATTATTGATTATTTGTGCTGGAGTTTCCAGTGTGTGCTCGGCTATTCTTAGAATTTCTTCTTTAAGCTTCACTACTTCTACAGAAGCAGGGTCCGCTTTATAGTTGTGCTCTTTTGCAATTTTTAAGACTTGGTTGTTTAAAGAGGTATATAACCTTCCGAGATAGCCATCCATTTTTCTAACATACCTCCAATATTTTTCGTGTTGTCTACATTTTTTATCGAATATGTTCATGTGTCCATCAACATGCAACTTGTAATTTCACCGAACAATTAGGTAAAACTGAATTGCAATGAGAAAAGGTACACCACAATAATGATCCTAGTACTACTGTACCACTTCTTCATTTGAAGTTTATTGTTAGATTATGATTAAGCATAAATGTTTATTGGATAGTCCCAGGTAATACTTTAAGCATACCTGGTTACCATATAGGATTAACGGAAGGTACAAAATGATTAGATGCTTGCTCCACGAGTTATCCTATTATTGCTCTTTTCTACACAAAAGTACATGTTTAAAATGTACTTTTTCTGCAATTGGTCGTAGGATTATAATTTTCCCCCTTTTCCCCGTCCTGTGTTCTATTTTTATAGGAGTTTTCTGTAAGCGTCTCCTTGAATGAGTTTATTGGAGTTGCTTCCATCACCGGGGATTTGACCCTAACATCCACACAAACAGGTGAGCCTAAATAAAAGATTGTAATAATAATAATCATAAGAGAATGGCGCCAAAACTACAACGTCAAAATGACGGCACCCTAATGTCCTGCTCGGAATATTTTCTGATAACTGGTATTGTGCAGTATTTTTATCGACCGAGCGAAGCCCGTATTAAAGCATCCCGCGCTCGTAATGGAAGAAGTGTAAGCCTATCGGCGATTAAACTGCTCGGATTTAGTATAATTAGATATGGAATTGTTTCTCGTAAATAGTCATTATTATGTATTCCAATTACCATGGTAATTTGTTTTACAAATATGTACTGTGTAAATCTATAAATATAACGAACAATCACATAAATATTTATTGATTTCTGGCAAGATTCAATTCGCCTTATAACCCGTTTAAGCCTGGCTTCCAGTAGCAGAGTAACGAAATATTTGAAACTAGTGGATGGGACACGGATTTAATAAATGGATAACTATATGCACGTTGTTTAGCGTCTCTTATATTAAATTTTGTCCTTCTGTATTGGCATTTTATTATATCCAAAATCATATTAAACAGTGAGGTTAGGTACATATTAATAAGGTACGACATGCGTTTTTATTTACAAACTTCGAAATATTTGAGCCTGTTGTCTAGCTGTTACTTTTTAATACGCTTTGCAAATCTTACAATTATTTAAGTTACGAGCGAACAAAGAGAAAATTGTCCCGAAGCAACCTGTATTTAAAAAATCATTTTACATTTCAATTGCTTTATTTCGCATTAATTCTAGGTAAGTCGAAGCTTCTGGAAGCTTTTATAATTTCAACCTTTATATATAAAATATGTAAACCTGACAGATACAACGTACGTTAGACCTGAGATTTCCTTTGTGGAAATAAAATAAGCTAACAATTTCCTGAAACTCCATATAGAGAAAAATTTTAATTTAGCTCCTTAGATCTCTGAATTATTTGAAGATTTCAGCTCGACTTTTTCGCAGATTTTCTTGCAATTTCCAACCTTTCTCATCTCGGCTTTTAAGTGATTCAGAAGGCGATAGCCACGAACTCTGAGATCCACTAAACGACCCCCTGTTTCATCTACCACGGCTTTAGTTCATAACAGTTTCTTGTCGAGAGCTCCTTAGAGGAACGCTGGTTATTTACATTATTGCAAAAAAAGAAGGAACGTAATGCAGTGGTGGCTGTTAAGGATGGACGGCGGGTACCTAACATGAAATTTTAACCGTCTCGCATCGAGTTCCTCCAATAAATATTAATAAGTGAAAAGCTGAGTAGAAAGTGGGTGCTTTCGAAACGCTCCGAAGGGGTTGAAATGGGTCAAAAGTCGTTGATATCGAACGATACGGTTTAAATTGGCTGGGAAACTAATGGCTTTAACATTAGGATAGCCAACAACAAATCCTCTTCCTGAAGTTTACAGTACAACGCAATTCCCAAATGTCAAGTCAATGCGGCATACCACTGAATGACGCTTTTACAAGGGTATACTACTGTCTACATTCAAATTCTTGGATGCATAAAGGACTGTTGCAAGAAACATGTGAAAACAATTAATTAATTACTTTGTAACGTCTTGTTGCATAGAAAGCAGAACTTGATTGATGTTAGATGTAAACGTTAATGTACAGTGTGAGAGTATCTGTTTGTATTTGCCAATTCAGAGATGAAACTAAACTTTAACGTAAACGAAAGCAGGGCTTTAATTAAAAATTTAGGCATTCTCAGCTCCCGCCAGAATAATTAAACAGTTCATTACAGTGAAACAGTTACCGACAGGATCATATGTAAGGCATTTTTGCTAGTAAATTAGCAGCGGATAAACAGTGGTAGCAAATATCAAATTACGAAAGGGATGAAGCAAAAACAAAATAACCTTCTATAATGAAGTCTAGCGTACATGATACCGATATGCTATACAGCATAATAGTGTTGGATTGTGATGAATTTTCAATTATCTAAAATAACTATGTAGTTAGAATTATACGTCATTCATGCCTTGAAATCAGTTGTTCATTAATGCTAGCAAAAATAATTACTGTTACTGTTGATTATTAACTATGGTATGGTACAACATTTTGGGTGTTGTTGTGTACTTGCTTGAATTCGCATTTTTATTTAGTTGTTAAATAAGCACCATTTTTTTTAACTTTTATATCATGTGAACAAAGATTTTAATTTTCATATAAAGAAGTGTATTTGGACCGAAGTTTTACTAGCAAATGTTAAGCTGCTGACTTAAAGATAAGTTGCAGGTAGGCGATCACGTTCGCATTCAGAAAAATTTGGAATGGATAAATAAATATGGGGTGGGCCTGGCGTATCCAGGATCGACCCTCGAGTCAGCTCTATGTCAGATGATAATGATGATGATGATGTTATACAACCAGAAATGTTTAAAATAATACTTTAGTTTTAAGTTACGTAATATACACATTTGGCGCGCTTTTTCTAATATTATAAAACGCAAACTTCCACACACATGCCATATTGTTTTGTGTTAATGCAGTACACCGTGCACCTGGTCGCGGCTCATTCGAAGTCCCCTCTTTTCCATTCTCAAATTTTCGTCACCATTCCTTCATAGTTGGGTATACAATACATGCATTTCCATACACTGGTTGCATTCGCGTATGAATTTACAATGACTGCACACTCTCAACGTATAAAAATTGTAGGACCGCATGCTGATCAAACGGACGGGCGGATCTTCAGTAACAAACGCCATTTCAAATTCGAAGTTTTAAAAGTCAGAATCAAATTCAAACGCCAGAAACACTACTAACATTGGCAAACGTCATTCGAATTATTGCTATTGTTTTCAAAGTTTTTCCAATGTTTATCAATTTCACAAGCAGCATCTCTGATAAGACCCAGAATATTGTCGCTTAGCCTTAGAAGTATTTATTTTTCTGACGTTAAAGTTATTTGCTGTGCTTCAATGGGAAGATGCTGGCGTGTTAACACTTAAATTTATATTTTCACTTTCACTACTATTATTTACAACATCTATGTTTTCGAATGCTTGCAATTTCCATAATTTGATTACAATCTTCGCTTTCGAAAGGTCTCCAGAAAGCCATTATGTAACTGCGACTGGTCAAAATCGACTGAATTTACTCAGAACAATATCCAAATTAGCATACTTTCGAAAACAAATTTAATATGATTTAATATGAAACCTATATCGTTAGTGGACAACAGCACCTATTATAACTTTAAGATATTTTACAATATTCAGGGAATAGATGGTCGGTCATCCGGTAATTTTAATTTAATATTACCTAGATACTTTTATTGTAATATTTTATAATATATATCATAATTACACCCAGTTTCAATAAAAAGTTTCATCGCCGGATTTTACCGCCATTGCCAAGAAAGTTGGCCCTAACCATAGTCCAACAAGCACCAACGCTATTATTCGGAGATTACATGCTACCTGCAGACTGGTAATTGCATTTAAGTAGGGATTTAAACATTCGCTTTTAAAAGTTTGCTCCTACATTATCGATTTTCAGAAACTAAATCGAATTCTGCTTATAATACAAATATTGCGTTTAGATTCCAAATTACCCAAAATAGTGCATCATGTGGTAATAAGTGTTGCACTTTCGTTTTTCGGAAAGGGTATACTGCCCTGCTAAGACAAGAGGTCGTATGTGCAAAATAGCAGTTTTGAGATATTAAGCATTTTGTAAAATTGTAAATGCCATCCAGGAAATTAAGTGTACGGAAATAAACGTTGCCGTGTAATATTATGGGTATTTTCGACTTTGTTATATCTACAATCCGAGAAATGCGATATACTTCTCTTAGGCATATTTCTTCAATTGCAGGCTGTCTTACCATAAATGGACGACCACCTCCCCCTCTTTTTAGACCAACACTTCCTCTCTCTTGCAGTCGTTGCCAGTTCATTTAATAACTGTGTGGTTTGGATGTCTTCAATTTGGATAGCGTTCAGTTGCATTACAATTACCACCAACCTCTCCAAGGCTCCAAATCAAGTCGGCAAATTTGTATTCCATGAATGCAAATGAAACGGAATTTAAAAAAAAGGACAGAAAAATGTGTTTGACAACTGTTAAATGCGGAACAGCAGTGTCAAATTGAATAGAAATTACTGTCAGCCTTGCTTACATTTGTTTTCAACAAAACCTTAGGATCAAGAAACTGCAACTTTAACTTGTGCAGAAGTAATTTTTAATGTTAATATCTTAAATTTCTTAATGCAGAACTAATATATATATATATATATATATATATATATATATATGTATTCGTTTAGTTTTGCTGTTAAATATTTATGCATCATTCGAATTTTAAACTTTAAGAAGTTTTGTGTTCATTGTGCACTGCTTAATAACGCTACGAGGCGTTTTATCTCAACTTATGGGACATCCTGTACAAATCAATATTTAATATCAGTTTAATTAAAATAATTACTAATAATGCACCTAATTGAAGAGAGTATCCCGCAAAACAGTTTATTTGATTTTCCGGTCTTTTTATTGGAAACCACATAAATTTATAAGTCGGCGAGGAAGATTGTGAATCTGCGACAAAATTTTATCCGGAAATTCGGATATCACGTTACAAATAGCCCCTACCTATCCCTTGATAGAAGGCGATGTTTTCAATTTCCGAACATCTGCGATAAAATTTCAATTTTTCTTGCGTTCATTCGAGAGGCGTGCGGATATTCAATTTGCATGTAAGTTGATTGCAGTGTTTCCTGCACTTGCCCGGTGCAGGTTGTAAAAACCGCGTAAAGGGCCGCAATGCTGTGCATTGCACCCTCAGGACGTGGTAACTTGATATTCCCGGTGCGTTCGTCGCATAACACACGCGCGCACTATTATTAACATATAGACTTGCGAAATATTTGTCACAGGGGCCCTCCGTTCGCACTCGCTCTTCAAATTTATTACTAAGAAATATGTAACCGTGTAAGGTGCAGACTCAGGGTTGGGGCTGTAAAATATTCATATAAGAGAGCACGAACACTCCAGGTGTACTTAATGCTAAGCTAATCCGTGTACACTTTAGGAATGCAGTCGTATTAATTTAAGTGCTTCCTCCTCTTAAATAATGCTAATTTTAAATGAAACACTCGTTTCAGAGATGTAAAAGTTCAATAGGACTCGAGTAAAATTAATTTTAAAATAGCAGCATTTTAAAATGTTAAACATCAAATTTTTACATCGAAAGTATAAAAACTAGTTGTGATATCTTTAAAATAGTTTCCATTGTACTATTTTTACCACGGTTTTACGTAATTTTCTCATTTGGCGGAATTTTTAAAGCAATGAGAATATGTGTTTCGATATGTACGAGGTTATTCACATAAGATAAGCATCCTACATACCAGTTTTTATGCAACCCATTTTACAATATTCCTAGCTCACCTTTATACAATCTGATATTTTTATACAGTAGAAATCAATGTTCTTTAGCCGTTGTTATATATACATAATACCTTATCGCTACCATTCTTTAAGAGTCATTTGCTCTTAAACAGAAGTGCCTTTCATTCCCAATAATATGTAAACTACTAAATTATAATTAAGGTGACCTATAAATTGTAAAATGGGTTGCATAAAAACATGTATCTAGGCTCATTATCTTTTATAATCCCGTATATGTATATGATAAACTTTGAAACTTGTATGTAAGTCTATTTAATATTGAAAACGTTACAAGTCCATATGAATCAATCAATTAGCAGATTAAACATTCCAAAATTATGTTGAAGTGCTATTAAGCTCCAATTTGCTCTTTTCTTGTACTATATATTAAAATTCCGCCTGCCTCAATATTTTAGATACCCCAACAATACCCCAGTGGAAGCCTAGCCTAAAAACATAGGTATTGTTAAACCGGCACCAGATTAGTTCAGCATCAACATTCGAAGAAGTCGTAAAGCGAGCGAGCTAGCCAAAACAAACTGAGTCGCATAGCAGAATTATTGTAGAATATTGGATCACTTGAATTCTAGCCGCTGATGGTGTAGTTTATTAATAAATTTATTCCATTTTATTAGACTCCCTGTTTGCGTTATTAACCCTCCTCTAACAAATCAGAAGTGGGATTCACCATCGTTACATAATAACATTCTTGTGTATGTGAAAAACACCTATACTAGGTAAATGGTGACGATTTTAACTTTGAACTGGACTTCACCAAGCAACTGCGGGCTAAAACAAGTGGTTATCAAGGGAAAATTGATAGTGTACCGGCTTTTCGAGCAAGTTCAGATGGACTTGATATGCAGCAATGGTTGCATACAATAGACGCAACGGGTGACGTATTCGATTGGGATGAGAAGTCGGCAAGTGATCCTACTAAGCGGCCCAGTGTGCCACAAGATAAAAGTGCTAAGTATCGCCTTAGGTTAAGAACCGCTAGTGTCGGCAACGAGAAGTAGACAGCCTGGCCAGCTGAAGTGCGTGATTCAGTGTATCATGCAATTTGGGCGCCCCGCATGTGAACCTCTTATCAAAATGGCCCAGTGTGCCAAATGACCCAGTGTGTCGATGTGGTCCAGTGTGCCACGAGATATAGCGCATCGACCGGAGGCCCAGTGCGCCAAATGACCCAGTGTGTCGATGTGGTCCAGTGTGCCACGAGATATAGCGCATCGACGCGAGGCCCAGTGTGCCATGACATCCAGTTCCACAGTGAGGTCCAGTGTACCTCGAGATATAGCGCATCGTCACGAGGCCCAATGTGTCCCAAAAGTAGAACAGTAGTCTCGTGTAATGGTTGCTATTTTCTGATCATGAAGCGGTCCAGTGTGCCGTTACTAGAAGAACAGATGTTGCATATACAAAAAGTCGCGAAATCGCTCCTCCCGTCAGGAAGGCCGAATGTTGGACCTGCAACAGATTAGGTCATCAACAACATTCGAAGAAGTCGTAAAGCGGGCGAGCTAGCCAAAACAAACTGAGTCGCATAGCAGAATTATTGTAGAATATTGGATCACTTGAATTCTAGCCGCTGATGGTGTAGTTTATTAATAAATTTATTCCATTTTATTAGACTCCCTGTTTGCGTTATTAACCCTCCTCTAACAAATCAGAAGTGGGATTCACCATCGTTACATAATAACATTCTTGTGTATGTAAAAACACCTATACTAGGTAAATGGTGACGATTTTAACTTTGAACTGGACTTCACCAAGCAACTGCGGGCTAAAACAAGTGGTTATCAAGGGAAAATTGATAGTGTACCGGCTTTTCGAGCATGTTCAGATGGACTTGATATGCAGCAATGGTTGCATACAATAGACGCAACGGGTGACGTATTCGATTGGGATGAGAAGTCGGCAAGTGATCCTACTAAGCGGCCCAGTGTGCCACAAGATAAAAGTGCTAAGTATCGCCTTAGGTTAAGAACCGCTAGTGTCGGCAACGAGAAGTAGACAGCCTGGCCAGCTGAAGTGCGTGATTCAGTGTATCATGCAATTTGGGCGCCCCGCATGTGAACCTCTTATCAAAATGGCCCAGTGTGCCAA
>JABXWE010019257.1:0-27205 GCA_014611495.1 Limonius californicus
CCCGCTTACCTCGGATCAGCGCACGTAGCGCTATGCACGAGTCTGACATGCCCCACCCTTGTAAAACCCCCCCAACTATGCTACCGAGTCACTCCCGCTGCTCCAGAATTAATTAAAATTCGGGCCACAACGGGAGTCGAACTCGGGTCAACCGGTTGCGAAGCGGACTCTCGCCCACTGCGCCACCCGGTCGCCAAAATTATTTTTACTAAATCAACAATATCAGGTAAAAAATAAATTGTTAATATTGCTAACATTAACAAAAAAAACTAGTGAGAGCCTGGCGCTTCTTGAGAACACCGCATTTAGACTCTTCGTTGCGCGCTGTCATTATTACATATAATAGTGATACTCCGCGGATTGGCTTTTTTAATTATTATAAAAATTAATGTAAATCAAGTAAATGATTGCAATTGATATCAGCTGACCCAATTTAATGGGATATGCCATAGTTAATAGTATCTGGGAAGATAGTATCGGCGTATGATTCTAGGTAGATGTATTATTTTGTTTATTTTACATTTGTTTGCACTAATTTCAAGTCACAGAGCAAATTCGCAACATTTATTTAACTGTTTTAGAGCAGTCAATTTTTGTTTAAATTGAGCTTTACAGACAACGAAGCAGTGATTAATACTAAAAGTTATATTTTTATAAAAATTATATTTATATACAATTTCTAAAAATTATTTAATTTCATTGGAACAGCCAAAAATACTTTTAATAGTGCCTATACATAGGGGGGCAGCCTGTTATAATCTGACCAAAAATCTTTTTCTAATATTTCAAATAAGCCAGATATCATACTGTATAGCAAAGTCCAAAATGTATTATTGTGTTGTAATTTTTTTAATAATTGGGAGGTTCTCTATTTTTAGCTACCCACGCGTAGGGGCCTCGGTGGAGTAGTGCGGGAACGCATTGCCACTCGAGGTCACAGCGAAATGTAGTCGATCGGCTGGGGCGTTCGCATCCCAGCTGGGGCGACCGCATTTCGCTTAGTTAAGTTTAGGATACATGTTGCATGAATGTTTAGTGTAAGGGACGCCCGCACCTCCCTGAAGTAATGCGAAAGCGGTTCGGGGGGGGGGGCGGTAGTACGAATGAATGAGAAGAAAAAGGTACACACACGTAACTATCGAGCATGTATATAATAATTAAATAAAAAAAATTACTTGAAATTAACTTTATGGGAGCGCTGAAATATATCTTATAACAAAGTCACCTCTCACCTACGGGGCGGCACTGTATGGAAGAAAGTTCGTAAACGTATGCCTCGTGGTTGATTTAAACTTAAAAGCGATCATACAGTATAACTGTGTTTTTACTTTCGTAGCGTTATTTGTGATAACATATTTTGATAATAAAATAGATATAAAATATTTAATCCATCTACTCTTACCATCGGATAATAAATATATATAAAATATTTAATCCATCTACTCTTACCATCGGATAATAAATATATTAGTTTACTGTATGACACAGGAATGTATTCCAAGTAAAGTCCCATAATTGCTACCAAGGATTAAATCCTTTCATAATCAATTCGCAATAGTCAATCTGTGCAGATTTATATAACATTTTATTAACTCGCATCTTCGATCTTGTATTTAATTTAAACTTAAAGCGGACCTTGTGTTCGTTCGTTTTCTATTACAAAATATCTGATCCCATGGCTTAAAAATATTGCAAAGAAAAACAACTTTCGATAGAAGTCCCAAAATTGCTATCGAGACTTATTAAGAAAAGCACATAATAAATCCCCAATGGCCATATTTCGGAGTTTGGGAAGGGAAGCTCCTAAACATTTCTATCGGATCTTGTATTTAAATTCGAATTAAAACAAATCATAGAGAAAAATATACACTTCACTTCACAGAAACGGCAAGTAAACGGTTGGAATCATTCGAGATGTGGATATACGTATATCAATAATCTCATGGGTTCATCACATCACCAACAAGGAAGTTCTGGAAAGAATGGCGAAAGAAACGGAAGTAACCACAAGCTTAAAAAGCGAAAATTGGAATATCTAGGCCATATAATGAGAAATCCAGAAAGATGCGAAATTTCGCAACTGATATTATAAGGACAGAGAAGTCCAGGCAGAAGACGTACAGTGATGTGAAAAAGTTCTGCATGAGTTGTACAAATAAGATAAATTGCAGTTAAAATCCATTTTTTCAAATATTTTTCATCTCGTCATTGCAATACCAATAACAATAATAGCCCAAATGTTAGGTCTGGGGATTGTGCTGGCCAGCCTATTCTTTTACCTTTATTGGTCGACTTCCAAAATTGAACAAAATTTGTTCTGTGGCAAGCACATTATCATCTTGAAAGATAAAGATTTTGTCAGGAAATAACTCTTTTCCACTAGGCAGCTTCTTCTCCTGTAGGACATCAATGTATTTGGTTGCATTCATCATCGCCAACACCAGACATGCAGCCCCAATCATGCCAGAGGTTGGATGTTCAATTGTTGGCAGAACACACTGTCGTGAAAATTCTTCTCCGGGAAATCTTCTAACTTATGTGTTTCCAGCATAATTGTTAATGTTGGTAATGAAGGTAGATTCATCACTAAATAATACTTCTTGCCATTGTTCTGGGACCCAATGGCGATGATCCTTTACCCATCTCAAACGGTGGAGCCTTTGTTTTTCTGATAGGAGTTTCTTCCGGGCTTTGCAACCCCTACGTTCAGATTTAAGAAGTCTCCGTCTTACAGTAGAAGTGCATACACTTACACCAGTAGCTTCGGACCATGTTTTGGGTAAATCTGTCGAAGTTAGACTTGTGTCTGTCAGGCATGTCCTCCGCAATACACTAATCGTTTCTCACTGATGTTCTTTTGGACGGCCACTGCGGGGTGTATTTTCAATTTTTCTATTCGAATGACATTTTGCCACTGTTAAGGACATGCAAAATACAACTGAATAATCCATAGTACCTGCAGGTATATACGTGGGCAGCCTTTTAAGTTTTTACAAAAACTAGGAAAGAAAATTTTTTTTGGAACAAACTGTTTTATTGTTTTTCAAAATATTCGCCTTTAAGATTTATACACGTTTGCATGCGTTCAAACCAATTCTCGATTTGCTACTCTGAAGTTGGTACTTATCTTAAAAACGTGGTTTTTGAAGGCTTCAGCAGCTTCTTGAGGTGATGAAAATTGCTGTCCACGCATTTTTTGTTTGACATTCGGGAACACGAAGAAGTCGTTAGGCGATAAATCAGATGAATAAGGGCAATGAAACATTAATTTGATATTTTTCTCCTTCAAATAACCAATTGTTTGACGTGTTGTGTGAGAGCTGGCATTATCATGATGAAGAATGATGCGACGTTTTCGGTTGTTTGTCCTGATTTCGTCGATGACTTCTGGCAAACAAATTGTTGTATACCATTCAGCGTTAACTGTTCTTCAATCTTCTAAAGGAATGGTTGCGACGTGTCCAGTACAACCGAAGAAACAAGCGATCGTTTTCTTGGAAGTGCTTCGTGAACGAACAACTTTTGTGGAATTTGATTCAGCTTGGAACATCCAAACAATGGATTGTTGCTTAGTTTCCGGTTCATACGAATATGTCTAAGTTTCGTTACCTGTTACGATGTTGTATACGGATTTTGCATTTCCTTGGTCGAATTTTTTGAGCATTTCCTTACACCAACTAACACGCGCCTTTTTTCAGCTTCGGTAAAATTATGTGGAATTCATCGGGAATAGATCTTTTTCACAGGTAAATGTTCATGCAAAATCGAATGTACTGTAGTCTTCGATATGCCTAAGGATGCCTCTATCTCACTGTAATTCACATGCCGATCTTCTTCAATAATGTTGCGCACAGCATCGAGTTTTTTGGAATAACAGCCGATTTTGGTCAACCTTCACGAAATTCATGACTGACGGACGCACGACCTCGACGATATTCTGCAAACCAATTGTAAACAGTCTCTTCTGATGGTGCTTCATTACCAAACGTTGAACGAAGCAATTCTATGTATTGTTGTTGAGTTAGATCTTTACTTAAATCGTAAAAATTCATCCAACGAAAATCTTCACGTGAAATTTCAATTTTTCACAAAATTGCTTTTTTAAACGCTCACTGTAAACAAACTATTCGGTCAATTTCTAAGCTGTCACTCTTTTCACAATAACAATGTCAAATTTTACGAAAATAGTAATGACACATCTCAATAACGCCACCTAACATAATAAGTATTTCTCCTAATTATGCTTTTAAGTTTCAGTTAAATGCATTTTAATGATCCAATTAGAAAATGGGAGAATAACTGATTATCGGTTTTAGAAAAGAACTTAATCGGTCTCTATGGAGTTCTAAGTACATAATTAAGAGATAAGTTGTTAACATAGTCATTAAAATCAAATATTTAAAAGAAATTTTTGGGTACTATGCCAAAAATGTTGCTAAACTTCAAGAAATAATTATTTTCTTGGGTGATGCAGAACCTTTTCACACCACTATATTATTTTATTGTTATGAAGCTTTCACAGGCTTTAGAGGCCCATCGCTTTTGGTGTGAGACAAGGCTAAGTTAGTTTGTGCAATGCACTACAGGACCGGACTCTGTGGGTTACCGTGTTGGTGCGTAACCATGCTTAACCTGCAAACCACTATATACAAGACAGTGGTACGCCCAGACTACGATGGATCTCTTTAGAGCGGCGGTTAATTAGCCGAAAATAGTCATGGATGGTGATTGCTTACATTCGATAACGCATAAGAACAGAAGAAGAAAAATAATGAAGCTAGATGGTCTATCACGGCATTTATAAGGAAGTTTACGAATGTATCAGACGGAACTCATAATTTGAATCAAAACAGCAATAGATATAAAAATATAAATTCTTAGGTAGATTATCATAATGCCCTTAGAAGAGGATTACCAGCTAGAAATTTCAGATGTCTGAAGT
Organism: Limonius californicus; assembly: GCA_014611495.1. Lineage (NCBI taxonomy): Eukaryota > Metazoa > Arthropoda > Insecta > Coleoptera > Elateridae > Limonius > Limonius californicus. The sequence continues at coordinate 4,943 of JABXWE010019257.1, forward strand.
ATAATCTCAATAAAACATTTTCAATATCTCAGGTTTTCTTTCGTCCTACACTATGTTCTAAATTTAAGTTACCGTAGTGAATTATCCGGTGTAGGCTTTTCAAACCACAATCGATATAATATTCAGTTTTGTTTTCAGTTTGTTTCCCCTTCATAGCTATCATGTCTGATATCTAAAGCATCTAACCATATCACCGATATTTTAACTTCAAAAAGACTCGACAAGCTTGCGAAAAATGTTTGCTAGTTTTACTCTTATTTTACTATTGTACGTCAGGCAGGTTATCTAAGGCACGAGGCTGTTGTTATCCAGAATCGGAAAAAGGACCATTTTCTACCAAGGAGCTTATACTTGGCGATCTGCAGGCAAAAGCGTGTAATTTAGGAATTTAAATGTTTAGTGGATACAACAAATGGAAAAAAATATTTTGTAACGGTAGTTAATAAACATTATAATTTTATTAATTAATTTTTTGAAAATGTTTGTCTGCGACATCTAAGAATCCAAAAAATGGTTTTCAAGAAACTTCCATGCGTAGATACATCTACAAGAACCACATGTTGAAATTGAGATGATTTTTGAAATATAGAGAAGTATTCAAAGTTTACCGATGGAAATAGATTTTGAAAAAAATCTAAACCGGAAGCTGACATATATTCTTTGGCAGGAGTTTTGAAACGACCATGGTATATAGTGTCCTAATATAAACGGAGTGTTATTTTTCCGAACGCTTTCCTTTCAAGATTAAGGTCGTTGCGATTTTTGGATAATTCCGACCTGAACGCCATTTTTTTTAAGAAAACTGCTACATCACATTACATAAAAATTAAAGCCAGGGGAACACGTTGTTCGACAAACAACAAGAGGCGAGCGAAAAATAGCTTTCTGTACAACTTGCATATTTTTTTCGGTAAATTTCACGAGTTAATTTTTGAAAAATCTTATATAAAAGTTTTGGAATGTGCTATTTTCATAGATGCTTGATTATGAAAAATTAGTTGTGTCCTAAGCATGCTATAAAGGCGGTCAAAACTTTTCAATAACAGGTCATTGCGATTTGTTGATAATTCCGACCACCACATAACATAAACGGTAAGTTTTATAATTCCTCTTATACCCGGCTACTGATAGATTTAATAGCACTTTTGTATGGGAATCGTATTTTCAGCAGCAATTTTTGATAATAAATCAACTGTAAAAATGGCAGCTTCTAATATTTTTAAGAGACTCACAAAACACATTTCATACATGTCTGTAATGTGTTTGATATAATTTTCTGACGTAGTCCCCTAAAATCCTTTATTTTTTTATTCATTCATACTAACACCCCCCCTAAACCCGCTTTCACATTACTTCAGAGGGGTGTAGGCGTCCCTTACATACTAACCGTTCATGCAACATGCACTCTAAACTGCACTAAGTGAAATACGGTGGTCTCAGCCGGGGTTTGAACACGCGGCCAGTCGGCCGCATTTCACTGTGACCTCGAGTGGGAGCGCATATTCGCACTGCTCCAGCGAGGTCCCTTAAAATCCCATATTAATTTTCAAAAACCTTACATTTTTGTGTAGTAATATATGCAAATTCTGCGTCATTGCAAAGCTATTTTTACGTACAATATGATTACCAAAGAAACACTATGGCTATACTTTAATTATTAGAAAATAGGATCCATTCCGGTTACCCCAGGAATGATAGAAACTTACTTTAAGCATATTTATAACCGCCGAATTTATTACTTTTTTTCCTCCTAGCTATACTGTGACTTAGAAAAGGAATTTATACGTAAGTTTACAAGAAACCTATATACTGCTCTTACTCGACAAAGCAGTGGAATGCTACTTAAGATGATTTAAAACTGAAAATCCTCTATATCTAGAATTGTAATGTTAGGTAGCAGTTACAGGACAAAGAGCCTTTAAAGCTGTAGGTTCCCTCTAACCTGGATATATTCTTTGATTTGAAATTATAACATTAATATAATTATGCTTTTACGTTTGAGTAACTTTTCGCCTATTTCTAGTAAACGTTATCGTATATATATATATATATATATATATATATATACCCATTTAACAATTCCCGAAAACTCATTCATTCGTAATATCTCTAATATCGGCTAATTTCCCCTTTGTTGTGAAACCAAAACTTTTCCTTCGAGTCTAAAACAACCGCCAAGCCGCAGGCCATTTCTAACCTTTCCGGTAAAACGCTGGCAAAATAAGAATGAAAAGTGTTACTACTAATACGCTACCAAAACGGCCTTTCGGCCTATTAACTGCTGTGTAGGTCCACTATTGATTTCAGTCTTGAAAAGCTAATTAATCTACCATCTTCAGATAACCCACGATCCACCATCCTGCCGTGCGGAAGCTTATCTCAAAAATGTTAGTATCGCAGTTTAAACGGTTTAACTCACTTTAAATGGATTGTGATTGTGAACAGATATATGCCCATGCAATTACCAGGGCGCTTAAATGGGGTTTTGCAATGAGTATTGATCGGCGGTTACTGCTCTCAGAACTGACATTTGTGATTTGTTGTCGATATCAGCTATATGGGCTATACACTAGGCTATTCTATCTTCCCTTCTAACCTTCCGCTCTCTCAATTCTTATTATCCTGCTCGCTTTGATTAACCGATTAAGCCGTATTACATAAATCCCCTACAATTAACTCTAATTCGCTTTTATTATAAATTATGAATAGCTTACAGAATACATTTGGTGTATAAATATGATGTGTTCAGTTCTAATTCCTGGAAAACTATCGTAAATAAAATGAGCGAAACAATGCTCCGTAATTATACCATACTTCAAACAAGAAAAATGTTACCAACTTCCGATTTTAGATTTAATTAAAAACTTCTACTCCTAAAGGATTTTAAAATAAAAATTAAAGCCAGGGGAACACTTTGTTCAACAAACACACAGAGGCGAGCGAAAAGTAGCTTTCAAGTAATGTACAACCTGCATATTTTTCCTGGAAATGCAATCATATCTTAATTTTTGAAACACCTGTATTCAAAAAGTTTTGGAATGTGGTATTTTAACAGAAAAATTAGTTATATGTCCTAAACATACTATCAATGCGGTCAAAAAAACAGGGCATTAACTTTTTAAAAGATTGCTATCAGTAGAAGACATGCGATGTGAACTTCGTTAATAAGTAAAATATGTTTTGTTTGCTTTTTATACCCTTTGCAAAAAAGTGTAATCAGAATGATTGTAGTCGTTTTCGAAAAATACTGTTTGAAAATTTAAAAAACTGCGCTTTTTTTTCAGATACTGTATTCGCAAACAAATGGTAGGTATTCTAATAATAACACTTAAGGTTAGTAAATAACGTTAGATTATATCTACTAGATTAACAGTTTTTGAATAAATAAGCATTAAAGTTAGAAAGTTGGGAAACCAGAGAGAAAAAAGTCAGTTTGGTATTGAGGTCCTCTAACGCTGGAGTCGGCAACCTTTTTCAGAGACTGGGCCACTTGAATATCCAATAAGTGGTCCTCACCTTTGTAAGCTTAGCTATAAAACCAATGACGCTATTTTTAACCTGGTGGTATATTTTTCTATCCACGAAATCTTGAATCCGCTTCTACAGGAAGGGATTGGGCCGGGATGGCGACGCTCCCGGTATTTACCATTCATTCAGGGTGCCAGCTCGCGTTATAGTAGTCGCTACTCTTCTAGTGAGTACCTGCGAGTTATTGGGGTTCAGGTACTTAGTCATAATTTTATGTTATGTTACTCAATTTCATATTGCTTTATTTAAATAAAGGACGATAAAAATTAAAGTTTGTTGGTTACTTTAGGAAAAATGGGGAGGAAAACTACCGGGTAGTAGGACAATTCTTCAACATCCCGACTTAAGGGTTAAAAATCCATCAATAATAAAAACACGTGTAAAGCAGAACATAAGTGGTGAAATCGACTGCCGCTACGGGATTTTGTTACAATTTTTTTATTGCCAACATTGTTTTTTTTATGAAATAACTGTATTAATTTAGGATAGTCGAGTTTGTCGAAAGTTACTTAAAGGAAATTTAAGAAGTAAAAACATTTATCAAATATTTACCGACGCGATTGATATTTACGTTATTGAAAAATGTTAGTACCTATTAAGGCTATCACAAAGACAATATAACAGCTTTTTACTGGTAGTAAGGATATCTCTATTTATAATGGCGTTACAACGTCCCCACTATATACTTTGGAAAAAATATTGAAAAGGGAAAGTTAAAATGCCTCTTTGCATTTCCATATCTTCAAAATAGAATTTCCCTTCGTATTTCATGTTAACCAGGTGAAGCAGTCAGGACTATTGATTAATATTATATAAAACAATATATATTCTCTGTGTTTGAAGCACGTTAAGCTGTAGGTCTCAATTATCATGCGAACATTTTGTAGTGCAACTTATGTGCTCCTTTCTGTTGGTTTGTGCGAAGTACTTACAACCTGCTCATTTCGGCTAAACTAAAAAAAAAGCAAAAAAATAAAGTGTAGTCTACTGGATATGCATAACATGCCTTCATTTGCCGATGTTTTTAGGCAGACCCCTAGAGCTTTGCCTTCACAGTCGCCAGCTTGTTGGATATTACATTGAAGGCCCTAATTTTACATTTTATTTATTTTTACAATAAGATATGCTAAATCAAAGCTGAGGCAGAACTTAACAGCTGCAGTCGGTGTGATTGTAAATATTAAAGGATTCTAATGCCAACGCTGATGTATGGTAGTGCTGGATTAGATAAAGGCCAGATGTTAAACTGAATGCAAATGAAATGGAAGTTACGAGAAGATTATGGAACAAACAGACGGGATTATCTAAATGACACATAGCTGCTTAGTAAATGTAAATGAACAGGAACAACCTTAAAGAATATACAATAATTTGCTTAAATTATATATTTGGTTGTGTAGCAAGACGTTGTTCATAGTTCTACACCGTAATGAACTATATTAACGTATCAAATTCTAAATTAGACCAGCGGTAATTACAGTATAATCTGAAGCCAATGAAAAGGGTATCTACTACATTCAAAAACGGAAATCCCCAAATTTAGGGGAAAAGTTAAAAGTAGCTCACATTTAACGAAAATTATGGGATATTTAGGTCAAACTTTTAGAAGCAAATGTTAAGCTGTTGACTTAAAGATAAGCTGCAAGTATTAGGGTCGTTGCAGGTAGTCAATCAAGAACGTATTCAGGAAAATTTGCGAATGGATAAATAAACATGGTAAACAACCAGATATGCTTAAAATAATACTTTAGCCATGATGTAACTGCGATTGGTCAAAATTACAACAAAATGTACCTGGAACAACAACCAAATTAACATATTTTCGAAAACAAATGATTCATATTGTAAAACAAATTTAACATGATTACTTACATCGTTAGTGGACAACCGCACTCATTATAACGTTAAGATATTTAACAATATTCAGGGACCAGATGGTTGGTCTCAGGTAATTTAAATTTAATCTTACCTAGATATTTTTATTATAATATATTATAATTATACCCAGTTTCAATAAAAGGTTGCATCGCCGGATTTTACTGCCATTGCCAAAAAAGTTAAATGCGGTGCTGACCACAGACCAACAAGCATCAACGCTATTATTCAGAGATTACATGCTACCTGCTGATTGGTAATCGCATTTGAGTAGGGATTTAAAATTCCCTACTAAAAGTTTGGTCCTACTTTTATTTATTTAATATCTTCACGAATAAAAAGAACATGACCCCCCCCCCCACAGGCGACTTAAATAATAAACTTTGAAACTTTTTAGAATTTTGGTAGTTCATTATTTCCTCTAGTTTCGTTTCGAACCCTGTTATCTTTACGTTTTCTAACTTCTTCATGTAGTTTATACAGTGTGGAAATTAAATAGGGGATAAATTCGTAAAGTCTGTTAAGGTTTGTGATAGAGAAAAAATCTAAAAGGGGTTTAACAGGCTAAGTTACAGAGCACATGAAAAAGTTATTTTTAGATTATTCTATCAACTTTTGAAAAAGTTATGAGGTCATCAATATTTTTTTAAATGACAACCTAAATTTTTAATTTTTATTTCAGTGGAGTTTTTTGTCTGTTTTCAATGGTATAAAATTTTGAATAGGTTACATAAGCAAAAGTTCAAGAAAAGCGATTTTAAAATTCAAATAGTAAGCATGATTTGAATTACTGTTTAGATTATACCTTTATTATTATATCATAGTTGTTGAATACAATTACGGTAATTAAGTGTGGAATACAGGAATTTCAGTATCGATACTTATCATTATATTGACGTATCGCTACACAATGTACATGGAAACGTGTTGTCTTATTGGTACGTATTATCTTAGCAATACATATCGTACGTACACACAGCCGTATTCATATATCGATATCAGTATCGACGTATCGATACACCACACCCTGTCTCTACGTCGACTCAAACCTACACACAGTATGATCACCAAATTCTGGATAAAGTTTGGACTGTGGAAAGCAGAACGTGTGTTTTTACTTCAATCATACAATTATTACTCTAGAATATACAAAAGTTATAACTGAATTAACATCCACAGGTATTACAATTTTCGTATAGGTTTCTTTAAAGCTTCCCAAACTGGCGACAGAGATAAATTGAATTACTTGAGAAACCTAAATGAATGGTTTCTATATTCTTTTAAGATGTTTAATGCAGAAACTAGCTTGAAAAGGTTAAGCTATTACTACATTGTACTTTTTGTGCCATATCTAAAAAACAAGATTTCAAAATAGCAAATGAGATTTCTCACCAAAATGCCACCAAAAATACGTCTAGCAGTAGCTTCCTGTTCCACGATTTTTTTTTTCAAAAGCTTATTGTATTGGTGAACATTTATAATACATTTATACATTTCATATTTCGCAAAACCGGACTATTCATTTTGGAGCTATAGAATCAATACGTACATACACACATACAGTGCACATCAAAAGTATGGAACATAACAAATAAAACTGAAGCAAATTATTTTTTGTAAAAATACTAAAACACATTAATTTTGTTTTTAAAAAATGAACATTTATATGTCAAAATCAATTTCCGACATTCATTTGTTCTTAAGTGATGTCATCGACCGAATTGTCTTTAGTGTCAATCCCTAATTTTTGCGGTGATTTGGATAGATTCAATTGTTTAAATGACGGTATACAAGTTTTGTCACCTTACATAAGAAGCTTTGTCAGAAATAAAACATTAAATGTTTAGAAACATTTTTATTACAATGCAAATGAGAACAAAATAAACAATAACAAATAGAAAGCAAAAGAAACCAAAGATTTTAAAATGTGAAAATAACTTCAGGTATCAAAGTAAATGCTCAAAATTCCAACCATTCACTTCTTGGCAATATGCAAGTCTTTCCACAAATTCTCTCAACACATTATTAATAATATCTTCAGCAACTCTTTGAATTTCGTGTGTAATCCGATTTTTCAGATCCTCGGCATTTTGTAGTCTAGTAGAATAAACTTCTGATTTAAAATATGCTCAGGTTCATATGAAATCCACCACCCATTAAAAATAAAGTTACGGGTTTGAAACTTTGCTAAAATAATGTTTTATTATTGCGTATGAAATGATCACTATTTCCATTAAAAAAATCAAGTGGTTGTGGTGTTCGTTTACTGTCTCTCATCAACTTATTGCTTAGTTACAAAACAATATCTAGTGAACATTAATTAGTTGTTTCGAGATTATGTTACATTTTGTGACAGAATTAATGTTTTAAAACGCCTCCAGGAAGACAACGTAGGAACTTTAACCACATTTCGGAGTTTGATAGAGGTCGAATTATCGGCATGAAAGAAGCTGGACTTTCTTTTCGTGAAATTGGTAGAAAGGTAAATCGGGACCACACTATAGTTGCACGAATATGGTCTGCTTGGTCAGAAGAAGGCATTCAGCTACATCATCCAGCGGGTAGACTATTCGAAGAATGGCTACACGAGACCGCTTTCAAACAACAAGGTCTGTTGCTGTAGACTGGATGCAAGCTCTTCACCGCCGCGTTCAGTGGCAACAATTTACAGAAAAATCTCTTCTTTTGGACTGCGATCCTACCGTCCATTCCAACGGCTCCCTTTAACTGCACATCACAAGGCTGCTACGCTTGCTTGGTGTCAAGAGCGGCAGCATTGGAAGGACATTTTGTTTATGGGCAAATGACGGCCGTAGGAAGGTACGTCGATATGGAGGAGAAAGACGCTATACAGCTTTAACACCTGGAGTTATGGTTTGGGGTGAGATTTGTTTCGGTAGAAGATCACCTCTTGGGCTGGTCCCAGGCGCTTTATATGCTCATCGCTATATTCATAATGCCCTGGAACTGGTGTTAGTACCATTCATGCAGACGTTGCCAAACCGTATTTTCCAACAGGATAACGCACTTCCACACACTGCAAACATTACCAGAACGTACCTCCAACAAGCACAATTGCAAATGCTACTCTGGCTGCACTATCTCCCGACTTATCTCCGATCGAATATCTTTGGGACATGATGGGCCGGCGACTAAGATTATTGCCAAGAACTGAGCTGAGACACCAACTTAAGGTTACATGGAACGACATACCCCAGGAGAACACAGACCACTTGATAGAAAGCATGCCACGACGAGTAAATGCTTGCATTGCTGTTCATGGCGATGTTACACATTATTAATTTTGTTTTCGTTGTTGATAGTGTTTTCTTATAATTGTTCATCTTTTATATGAAAACCTGATCATTTCATACGCAATAATGAAACATTATTTTAGCAAAGTTTCAAACCCGTGGCTTTATTTTTAATGGGTGGTGCATTTCACATGAAACGAAATGGAGTTCCATAAAAAATAATCGAAGAGTATAGGGTCAGGCGACCTAGTCGGCCACTCTATCGGTCCTCGTCTACCAGTCCACCTTAGAGGAAAACAATCATTCAAAAAGTCACTGGCAGGACGCACATAATGTGGCGGTGCACCATCTTGGTGATACCAAATCGCATTATTTGGGTTCACCTTGGACAAGTGATAACAACTAACACTTTGTCTCCGCATTCGTTTCCTTCAACGACTTTGTTTATCTGTTTTCGATACTAGTAATACAGTTTGTAACAATATGTTTCTAAGTATTCAATGATTTATTTGTCGGAAATTTTCTTATGTAAACAGTCAAAATTTGTACATTGTCAAATTGTCAATTAGACAATTGAAGCGTATATTCAAATGAAGGAAAAAATTAGAATTTTACCATTTGAAAAATGTGATGACGCCATCGCTTAAGAACAAATGAATGTTGGCAAATGATATAGACATACCAATGTGCATTTTTAAAAAAGAAAATCGACGTGTTTCTGAAATTTTACAAAAAATCATGTTTCAGTTTTATTTGGTATGTTCCATACTTTTGACGCGCACTGTATATGCTTAGCTACGGGCAATTATTTTTGAAAAACCATATTTTTTGTTTCCTAGTTGACTAACGGGAAGATTTCCGTTAAAAATTCAAAATATTCGAATAGAAAAATAAAAATACGAGGTCTGTTTAATACGTATAATGGCCGCCCAAAAAAGTTACTATGAGTGTGTTTTCTTTTAAACGAACGTTATTGTTGTAGCCTTAACCTCCATAATGCCCAATTGTTATAAAATTATGGATTGTAAACAAGTTCCTTCAACATTTTTAATAAATAGAGCTGAACAGGCTGCCTTCAGCGGGTCTAGCTATTACTACATTGCGGTTTTTGTTTCATATTCAAAAACATAATATTTCATCGAAATAAAAAATTGTGTTTAGAATAAGAACCCGAAAAAATATGTAAATTACACTTTTCACGCACCATAACTTTTATTACATTAAAACGGGCTTTTTAAACCGCTATAGGCTAGCTTTGATAAAGTTTGGTGTACAAAAAGAACCTTTTTGATTTCATTTGTATCTATACCTTCTTGCTCTGTCTGATATCCATTAAGCCATCAGTAGGACGGAGTAGCAGCACCGATAGAACCGACATAAACACTTAAACAGCCTATTCCAAATGCATGTGGTCTTCTAACCTAACTTTTGAATATCTTTAAATGCTTATTCTGAATATGGCGCTTTCTAATATAGTATTTTTATTGTGGAGAAAACCGTTATGCTCAATGTGTTCTTTAATCTAATCCGGCAGGCTTCTTCATTTAGATTGATTTATTTTTTATTAGGTAAGTACAAAGTCCAATGTAGTGATCCTATATCCTTGGCAGTCTGTGATGCTTTACTTATTACGTCCTAAATCTAACTTGTATAGAATTCCTGAATTTTTATAAATCAATTCAAACGCCGACTTTTGTCTAGGAAGATCGCAATACCTGTGGGTAATAAATAATAGTAACTTTTAAAAAGTATTTTTACTCAGCAAGTACAATCTTACTACAGACATTGCACGATTTAAAATTAACAGTAAGGCGATACAAAATGAATAGTTAATTCAACAACCGTATCCCTGTTTCAGAGAATAATTATTTGCTATCAACAATGTCCAAAGAACGTCTTACCGATTTATCAATAAAGTCAATAGAAAATAATATTATAAACACTCTAGATATAAAAGATATAATTAAGAATTTTGTGGCGGCTAAAGCTACAACGATAAATACTTAATAAATGATATAGCATATACAGAGTGAGTCTACCAAGTTATTTGAAATATTAGAAAAATAATTTTTTGGCAGTTTGGAAAACGCAGTACCTTCTATGTATATCAAACATATTTTTGGAGTATTCCAAAGAGGTTAAATGATTTTTAGAAACTGCCCAAAAAAGTTTTTTTTTCAAAAATTATAACTTTTAATGTTGATCACTGCTCAGTTGTTTAAAAATAGTTTACTTTAAGTCTTCTCCTAAAATATTTAAATAAATGTTAGGGATTTGTAGAAAAGCCAGGTTGTAACGTGAGAAACAAGGGTTCAATTGTCGGACAAGGACACATTTTTAATATTAAAGTTATTTTTTGTAAAGATTAGCGGTACTAACAATTTCTTTGCTTATTTGTTGATAGCAAACGTACCAACTTTCAGTATCAGTAGGGTTTAACCAACTATTGACAAATAGTAAAATAAAATTATTTTTATTAAATAAACAATATTAGGAAAAAAATAATAGAATATTACGTTTAGTGTGAACTAAAAAAGCTAAATTTAAATATAACATAATAAGAAGGAAAGCACCGCCCTGGAACCGAACCCCCGTTTACAACGCGAGAGCCTGGCACTTCATCAGAACAGCACATTTAGAGTCTTCGTTGCATGATGTCATTATTACATCTAGCAATTATCGCGAATTAGGTTTTATACTTATTTTAAAAATTAATTTGAACTGAGTAAATTAACACCGTAATAATTGCTTCGCTAACAGTTAACACAAACTAATTTGTAACTGTGAAATGCCGCATTTAATAATATCTAGGAAGATAGTATCGGCGCAACACTGTTTCTCGGCATATGATTCCAGGCTATATGCATTTATGTTTTATTTTATATGAATACCGCACTAATATGAACTCGCAGACCAAAATATGAATTTAAATATTCTGTAGAACTCTTAAAGTAGACGTTTCTTAAACAATTGAGTGCATGATCAATACTAATAGTTTTTAACTTTTTTATAAGCAGTTTATGTGTTTATACAGTGGTGTGAAAAATTTCTGCATCAGTTGCACAAATAAGATAAATTGCAGTGTATACCCATTTTTTCCAATATTTTTCTTTTCATCATTGCAAATTTAATTCAGGTAGTTAAATACAATACTAGTAATAATATTAGCCCAAATGTTGATCGATGAAAAAAAGAAAGAAAACAATTCGATATATATAATTTATTCAAAAGTAAAACAAAAAGTGTACATTATTCAGGGTGGGCCAATGAAAACAAAACAGACCCGATTTTACATATTTATCGTCATTTTTTTTTTAAATCGCTCGTACCCGCCAATTTTTGTTTTGAGGGGGAAACTTTTTTCTTTAATTTTCAACCTTGTCACTTCAACTCCGTAGGGGTGGTGTGCTTCACCCCTAACATTTTAAATAGGAAATTGGGGTGATACATAATTTTAAAGGGAATTAAATTCTCGTTGTAACGCTTCCTAGTTTTTTAAATTCGGATCAGTAGTTTTCGAGAAAATGCCTTTTAAAGACAGTAACCCGCCAAAAACCAATTAACTCCTGATTTTTCACTTTTATCACAATTTACACTAGTAATATTTTATTGATTAAGAAATTTACCTTAACTTTCACTTTATTAAATGTTCGAAATGTTGACCTCTAGCATCCAGACAGTAGTACAGGTTTTGTTAAAAACGGTTTCGGACGTTCTGAAGCATTTCTGGGATGATTTACCGGCATTCGTTGATGATCCGTTGACGCAAACCATTTCATGGATTTGTTTGGGAAATGTTTCATCCAGATACTGACGAACAGCAAGGGGATAGTGTGGAGGTGCACCATCTTGTTGAAACATCAACTCATACTCTCGCAAAAATCCAAACATCTATCAAAGTCATCTTCGTTTAGTTCTTGGTATGAATGATCTGATAATTAATAATCCAAATTTGCTTCTTAACGTTTGTTTTTCGGATGAGTGTTCGTTTTTTGTGAACGTGATTGTTAATCGCCATAATTGTCGCTACTGGGTCGATGAAAGACAATACATTTTCTATGAAGTTCACACTCAAAATCCCCAAAAATTAAACGTTTAGCCTGGAATTTATGGCGATCGCGTTGTTGGTTCTTTTTTCTACCAGGAAATCGAGCCGGAGAAACTTAAATTATGGAACAAAATGACCCTTACAATGTGAATTAGTTGATGTTTCAACCAGACGGAGCACCTCCACGCTATGCCCTGGCTGTTCGTCAGTATTTGGACGAAATATTTCCTGGTAGATGGATTGGCCGCACAGGAGCAATGGAGTGGCCTGCGAGGTCACCAGATTTACGTCCTTTAGATTTCTTTTTTAAAATGGCGGTAAATATGAAAAATCGGGTCTCTTTCATTTTCATTGGCCCACCCTGTATATAATAATGTAGACAACACCTAAACGATTATTACAATACACACTAATTAATTTTAAACTGTTTTAGTAAGTAATCGGCCATCCTTTGTTTTTAATAAGTAATTCACACCTTTTCGGCATAGAATTCACCAGTTTTTGCAAATTCTTCATTTGTAATGCAGCGATAGCAGGCATCAATAAGTGATTCAGTGAATTCCATTTTTTTCTGGGCTTTTTTCTTGAAACAATATTATAAATCCTCTGCCACAAGTTTTCTATACGTTTTGTATCCGAGGATTGTGCTGGCCAGTCTATTCTTTTAACTTTATTGGTCGACATCCAAGAATGAACAACCTTTGCTATGTGGCAAGGAGCATTAACATAACAGAAAGATAAAGGTTTGGTCGGGAATTAATTATTTTCCACTAGGCAGCATCTTCTCCTGTATCAATGTATTTGGTTGCATTCATCATGCCAAATACAACATGCAGCCTACTAACACCTTCAGCAGACATGCAGCCCCTAATCATGACAGAGGTTGGATGTTTAATTGTTGACAGAACACACTGTCGTGAAAATTCTTCGCCAGAAAATCTTCTAACATATGTGTTTGCAGCGTGATTGTTAATGTTAAAAGGTATATTCATCATTGAATAATACCTTCTGCCATTGTTCTGGGACCCAATGGCGATGATCTCAAACGGTAGAGCCTTTGTTTTTCTGATAGGAAGGATTTCTTCCGGGCTTTTCAACCCCTAATTCCAGGTTTAAGAAGTCGCCGTCTTACAGTAGAAGTACATACACTTACACCAGTAGCTTGGGAACATATTTTGGTTAAATCTGTCGAATTAAGATATGTCTGCCAGGCTCGTCCTCCGCTATACAATGTCGTCTCTCACTGATTTTTTTTTGATGGCCAATGCGGGATTTACCTTCAATTTTTCCCGTCTCCAGTATTTTTTGATCACTCGAATAACTGTGTATTAATTTCACTGCACTTATATAGCTATTTCACGACTGTAAGATTTGCTTATGATGAAAAACTATTTCATATCGTTTTTCATCCGATAATTTGAACGGTTGCTTTGCGGATGGCATTTTGCCACTGTTACGAACATGCAAAATGCAACTGAATAATCCATAGTACCTGCAGGTATATACTCATCATTGACAGGCTTTTTATCCCACTGCTGGGCATCAGTCTCTTCTGTGCCACGTGTTTCTTCTCAGCGCGGAGGTAGAAACGCGGGGGACATACAGTTTAATGTCAAATCCAAACGAGAAGGTTTTTAGCATTAAGATACCAAGGTTCCAAACCGGATTGGGACATTGTGTGTGGGGGGTTGCAGAAAAGATTTTTATAAATCTGCCTAGTTCTGCTTAGGTTTCGAACCCAAGCCAGAATCAACGTTTTACTCAGAAAGCGAGCGCTCTACCAACTGAGCTACCACCATAATGCTCATCATCATCATCATCATCTGACATGAAGCTGACTCGAGGGTAACAAAATAAGTATATTTCGTAATTATGCTTCTAAGTTTCATGTTAGGCATTTTAATGAGCCCAGTAGAAAATCGGGGAATAATTGATGATCGATATTAGAAAAAAACGTATGTTAATTGTTTTCTATGGAGTTCGAGTTCTAAGTACCTAATTAAAAGATATGTTGTTGACATAGTGATTAAAATCAAATATTTAGAAGTAATTTTTTGAGACTATGCCAAAAATGTAGCGAAACTAAACTAAATAATTATTTTCTTGGGTGAAGCAGAACTTTTTCACACCACTGTATTTCATATAAGGGATAGACCAAAGTCCAAAATATGTTATTTATTGTGATTTTTTTTAATAATTGAGAGATGCTCTATTTAATGCACACATGCGTATATGAAGTATAACAAATAAAGTTTTCTTGAAATGTTTTATTGCAATTTTCACATACCGTTTCATGGGGGCGCTGAAATACAATGTTTATCTGTTTTCATGTTTATCTGTTAAAGGTTTCCCTTTCAATTGGTACTTCAAGAACCCAAAATCTAAAAACGCTATTTGCTCTAACAATTATCTTAAAATCTTTTTTATAGTAATTTTTTGTGGGATTTATGACAATAGAAGTGACTAAATTACTCGCTGTTGGAAATGTTTAACGTGCAAGCTAACTTATTATCGGTAAGCATTTAAAATAAAAGTTTATTGACCATTATAACAGTGAAGTAATAAGAAACTTTTATGATAAGGGAAATAGGAGTTAGAGTTTCCGCTGCACAATGTGGACGTTCAGGGCATTCACGGCTGGACCTGATTATTATCAACTTTTATCACGTTAAGAGACGATGACATCATATCATTGCATGTGTTTTTAACCACCGTTTCGTATGTGGTTACAATTACTCTGCAAATAAGCGCGTTTTCATTATCATGGCACGTTTCACCTTTAATAACGTTACTCTGTAGGTGTCTGCAATTCAAACTCAAAACTTGTTATGTCTTTGTAGACTGTAAATGATAAAGGTTGCAGTCGTTCAACTTTTTAGCAGAGTAAAAGGTTTTTCATACTTCTACGAAAAGTGGATTGTCATACTTTTGCAGTCATATGAGTTGTTCGCTGACACCCTTTATAGACATTTGAAATTTGCTATTTTAAAAAAGGAGCTTTTGATGGTTTTAAACATTAAAAAGATCTGAAAGCTTCCTCTGCCTTTATGTACTGTAATTATTGCTGCGATTTACGTTTTCATTATGTGCGTTCTTTTTATTTCGCCGTAATCAGTAGCTTCGTATACGTTTTTACTCATAATATATCTATGAATTTTTGAAATAGCTAAGGCTGGCTTGGTTGTAGACATATTACGAAAAAATTATGAAGATTTATTACATCTCTGCAGTTTTTATCTGACGAATTTTAGTATGTGCAAAATGTATTACAATGATTTTTCCTCAATCTCTATGATTCTTTCAATTTTCTAGTCAACACAAATTTCAATAGCTTATTATGACTTGAAATCTGTAAATATTTTGTGATTAATTCGTTGTAAATGGTTGATTTACGTTAATACAGGGCATGAAAGAAAATGATGAGGATTATTATGGTACGTTACTTGTGGATTTGTAATGGAACCCAGAAATATATTGGAGGAATTTAAATCCATTTATCCCAGCAATTATATTTACTTATTATAGTGTTATATATATCTGCAGCTCATTAAGAATGTGCTTTTCAAAATATTGTTGTGATTTAACTCAACTGCTTGCTGTTTTTAAGGATTTAGACAACTCATTTCCCGCCACGCTTGTCCATAATAGGTTGAGCCCGTTCCAATTGATAAGGCGAGAGTTTCGACAGACAAGGCGGTAGCTTGCAAACATAGTCCTGCGTACCTGCTCAACTGAGCCGCCTTAAGCTGGCATTGTCGTACGTCCGAAAATTTAACATTTGTATATTAGACAGAGAAATAATTTTATGGGCTTTAGAACTATTTATCAGTGATTTCAGAAGCGTGTTATATAACGTAATGTTAATAGTTTCATTCTTATTAAAATTCTATTGGGAAGAGAAAATGCTTTACCTGGCACGTAGGCTGCGGATAAAACAGTTTATAACGCCTACTTTATATCACTGTGCATTTTTTTGCTTTCGCCTTATCAATTGGAACGAGCTTTACCTTTCATACGGTGTTGTCCAAGAAAACCTCGAAAAGGGACTCCGATAATATTTTTTGATAACACCTTTCAGTAAAAGTTTTCTTTGTCACACTAATTACGACAACCACAAATATCGTATTGTCTAGTTTGTTCGCCATTTTTGGACATGTTGTACACTTATTAGTATTATATAGTGCAGGAAAATAAAGATTAATCTGGCGAAAATTCTAATCCAGCTGGATTTTTCCACGCACTTTTATTTAAGCATTACAAGTAAAAAGTCCCCATCGATATCATACCGGCTTGCTATTACTTAGACGACAATTATAGTACATTAAAATATACCCTGGACAATTATTCTCCACAAAAAAGTTCATATGCGGTTTTTACGTACGGGTAACCGTTTTTACCTTATACTGCCTACAGAGCATACAATAGAGCAATATTTAACAGGGATGCATTCGTTTCCACACCACCTTCGAGATAGAATATGGATTTTTTTCATTGTTTCCCGGATAGGCCTAATCCATATTTGTACAATTATGATTCTTCCTCGTCATCCTCTTCAACCTCGGCTACTTCTTCCTTTCACCTTTTTCAATATCACTTTCTTTCTCTTATGTATTCGATGTTATTTCATCGACAGGGTTTATGTCATCGTATTCCGATTCTTCTATGTTAATATCATCAGAAGTGACATTAAAGCATGATGTCACAATGACCACAAACTACGCACCATGACAATCCCACTTTTCCACATCTACCAAAAAATGTTCATGATTTTTAGTAGATAATTGGCCGATATAACATTCATATAACAACAAATGTCGTCTGACAAAAAAGTAGTGAGATATCCGCGATAAACCAATTTTCATGACCTCTGACCTTGAAATAGTATGCGAAGCCGGCATGATATCGATGGGGACTCTCTACACGTTACTTATAATGCTTAAATAAAGGTGTGTGCAACAATCCAGGTAGATTGGATTTTTCGGCAGATGTTCCATATTTGCGACTTATTTGACTGGGCTGTACAGGGTCTCCCAAAACGTACCGGCAACATTTCAAACATGAATTCCAGAACTTATTTAGAGTCGAAAAGTTCATATAAACATATGTCCTAAACGTAGACCCATAAACGATGATGAACAATTTCTTGATTTATTACAAGAAGATCCGTCTTTAAGTGTGCGAAGATTTGCATTACATCCATATCATCATCAAAGAGTTCAAGCTCTAGGTAATGATTTTGAAGCTCGTTTAAGATTTTGTAATTGGGTACAAAATAATCAAAACAAGATGGTATCAATAATTAATCATAATTTTCATGGATGGTCTGCGGAAAATCCTCATTTAAGAAGACGCTCGCATTTTCAACGTAGATGTAGTGTTAATGATAGCTGGTATTGTTAATGGTCGTCTGATTGGACCATTTAAACTTCCACACCGTTTGAATGGTGCGAAATACGAATATTTTCTAGAATACTCATTACCCTTATTACTGGAAGATGTGCCATTAAATATTAGACGTGCAATGTGGTATCAACACGTTGGGGCATCAGCATATCTTCGTGCTAGAGCTTGCCTTAACGCACATTTTCCGGGAAGATAGATTAGAGTAGGATGATCCGTAGAATGGCCACCGCGTTCGCCGGATCTGTCTCTATTAGATTTTTATCTTTGGTGTCACATGGAACAGATTGTTTATGCATCTGAAGTGCACACGGTAGAAGAATTACCCCAAAGAATACAGCAGGTTGTTGATATTATTCGGAATATCCCAGCAACCATATTAAGAGCGTAGCGATTTCTTCTGCGACGTGCGGCTTTGTGTATCGAACATAAAACTAAAATTTTTGCCACACAAGTTGTGCAATAAACAATACTCGTTAACAGTTACGTTCAGGACATATGCTTATATGGAGTTTTCGACTCTAAATAAGTTCTGCAATTCATCTTTGAAATATTGCCAGTACATTTTGGGACACCCAGTAAGTTGAATATTGTAGTTGGTTTAAACAATTTTTTAAATTTTATTCTTGTATCGACCATAGGCTGGTGGCGAAAGCTGAGATTTGAAACTTATTTACGCGAGCCATAGAGGTTTAAACGTTTAAAGTAAATTATTAATGAATTATATGAAGTCGGCTGGACATTGCTATATAGTTTTCCTCAATGCATATTAATTTTTCTGTAACAACTATAATTTTTCAAAATGGTTAGAATAGAAAACTGTTTTTACAAGGATGTTATAAACTATGGATGCAGAATTTACACGTTATTGTGAAGCTACTTAGGGACACCAACTATACCGAACGTAACGCACATTAACGATTTTCTTCTTTGCAGAATTGCAGCATCCATTTGCGTTGTATGTATCATTTTAATGACAAAAAGGTTTGCCACAAAATTATAAATTTAACTTAATAAAGGCCAAAGTATTTGTAAACCCGGTGGATGACGTGGGACACCAGTTGTATTGTGGTTTGCTGTCACCAAGTTGTATAGCCAGCCGTGTGCAATGCCGCATCCATTCTCTATAACATTGTTTTTTAATAAGAAACTACTTCCTCATTAATTTTTATGACACTTCTATGATATACATATTCATGTATTCTATATTTTATATTTTAGATAGAATGTGTTAAGAAATATTGTAAGTTTATTAGTTTTTTATTCATTGCAAATGATAAATAAAAAAACTCGTTACTAATTCTATTAAATCTCCTGTGATATCGACTTGTCATTTTGTTTGAAATAATATTAAAAAAAAAAGTTTCTAGTGGTGCAAACATTTCAAAGAAATCCATACTTTAGATACGGATTTGCAAACTATAAATTTTCCAGCCATAGGCCACATAATTTTTGTTCACATAATAATACATCGTTATATATTTTACCTTTCCTTAGCACCTGCAAAAATTGTGTTACAGTATTTTCACGGAAAGGAAAATAATACAGTGTTTTCTTGGTGTGATTAATTTTCCTCTGTTAGATAAAATTCCTGTCGTCGAAAAATTGCTTTTGATTGAAAAAACCTTTTTTAAACTTAAATGTAACGCTAATGCTATTAATATTTGTATGGTACTACTATGTATTTTTTTAAGCTGTTAAGGTAGAAAAGGGGTTTAAGAAGAAAGTCCAAATCTATGATATCTCTTTGAAGACAGAGTTAAAAAGTGTTGGGCTATTCTTAATTTGTGGAAAAATGTTTATCGCGATGTTTCTTCATACCTAGGAATTCTACTGTCTATCGTGTGTATATGTTTGTAGTTGCTAAGGCAAGAACAATTCTTAATAATATATGTAGTATTGTAAATTTAGCTGATATCTTACATTGACATTAAAAAACAATTTTAACTAGTAAAAAATAGGCCTTGTTTCTATTTTTTTATAACCTTCTATAATTCCCTCTATGAATTTTTGAAAGTAAAAAAGATGTAGAAGTTAAAATTCTAAAGTTGATTGCTTTTTTGTGCGTTTGTAAAATATGTTTTCATAAACATCAGTATGAAAAGTAGCATAATTTGTGTTTTGTTCTATTATTTATCATTTAGAATCCTATCAATTTTTGAGAATATAAAGAATCAGTGTTTACAACCGTTAACTTTTTGGTCTGTGCAGAAATTGCTTTACTACATTGAACCCATATTATTTTTTTAATGTAACAAATTACTATGCAGGGCTGTCTATGAATATGAGGAAAATAAAAAATTAGGAAACTAATAACATGTGGAATTTCAATAATAGAACGAATTCCTAGCGACGTCATCAAAGAGCAAATGTAGAGGTAATAAATAGAATAGCAACGAATCGATTAAAATGGTACGGACACATGAGAAGGATGCCAGAAGAACGGTGGCCAAAATGGGTATAGCAAGGGATACCCGGAGAAAAGATTAAAGAGGGGTCGCCCAGGAACATCGTGGAATAAAGAAGTAGAAAAGGCGCTGGTCCAGGGAGATTTGGAGACAAATATTTGGAGAAATAAAAAAGACTAGAAACTAGGAAGCAAAATACGACGACATCCTTGGGAAAATCGCTATATATATATAAACTGTAATAACTGAAACAGAAACTTCAAATTATTAAAAAGTTACTAGTTCTATTTCATCGTCCCCCGACTCAAGACAAAGCATTTGAAGATTGTCTAATACATATTCTGGAAACCAATTGTCGCATGTGTATTGTATGCGAGAAATTCTCTTAAACAAATTCTACGCAAACCATGACTGTACCTTTGCTCTTCCTTTTACAATTTTGATCAGTTTCGTGAATTGATATGCTGTTCAGCTTTTGGGGTAATTCCATCAAACGATCGGAGTTACCTTAAGGACGAATCCAAGAGCGCGGGGAGGGGGATACAGTAAAGACTTGGCAAGGTCGTCTCTTATCCGTCGCATATATAGGTACCACTTACGTAGACGTTTATTAATGCCGGGGCTAATCATAACAATAAAAATATTTTAAAAACAATTTACTACAGGGTCATAAACTTACTTGTTGTCTTAGTTCAAAAAAGTAATATCTGAGCTAGTTGTGTTTTAGAAGGCTGTACTTCCCTAACGAAGTATTTGTTAATGTATCTTTACATAACCTTGTTCTGATTTTTTCTAAATGGTACGACTGTAATTATATAGGCGAGAATATAACTAAAGCTAAGTGTAAGCATGAATACATTTTCACCACCGATAAAGAAGAAAAAAGTCAAATTAAGTTACACAATAGGACCGATTACGATCGAATGCAGTTATTATTCAAGGTGCGAAATCGTCGATAATTTGTGTAGATAGTAAAATATTGCTGTAATTTCTATGTTCTTATAAGTTTTATAATTGTCAAAAGGTAATAGTAGAAATAGTTCCAGATACTAAAGGATTATTACTATTTTCCCGTAATTAATCCAAAAGTAGCTTGTTATTTGAATATTTTGCGCGCTGAAGGTTATTATGAAGTCAAAACGTGGTCACATAAAATACAAAGGGAAGCGATTAAAACGATGCGATTGAAATACTAAGCAGGCAACAGCAATGCAATTAGCTTCCGAAGAATAAGAACGAATTCGTCAGCAGCAGCAATCACGTCTAATAAATAAACATCCATCAAAGTGATTATAGCAGAAGTTGGCGACAATGTAACGGTGTGTGAGCAGATAACGACATG
The DNA here is from genome assembly GCA_014611495.1 of Limonius californicus. Lineage (NCBI taxonomy): Eukaryota > Metazoa > Arthropoda > Insecta > Coleoptera > Elateridae > Limonius > Limonius californicus. The sequence goes on from JABXWE010019257.1 coordinate 26,798, forward strand.
ATTTGTATACGGCACGGCTGTTGAGAGACGCCGCCCAACGAGCGTCGCGGCGCGTGTGTTAGACAAGGAGCGCTGCCGTAATTTATTGAGCGATAAATCGTGCACTCTGGCGGCCAAACGAGTAACTGCGTTGACACAATACTAACAGACCACTTAGTAAATTCCGCATCCTCATCTCTGAGAAGCGGAGTACACCCCCGCCGCAGGGGTGATTTTAATTAATGTGGCTTTTGTTTTCTCATTTGGTACAGCTAATATATACATACTTCGAAAGTATACATATTGTTCAATCGAATTCTGTTTGTGCAATTTTTCTAGCTGCTGTTTATTTCCAAAATGATTTTATTGAAATTTATGAATGCACAGAAATAATTGGTATCTCGTTTAATTAATTTTGATGTGTTAATT
>JABXWE010019259.1:0-22552 GCA_014611495.1 Limonius californicus
ATATATATATATATATATATATGTATATACACATAAAGAGGAGCGGATATTAGTAGCGATCATATAATGGATAAGGTCACATTAAAGGAAGAAACAACTCAATGACAAAGTGGAAAGGAAAGAATAGGCTAAACTTAGAGTCCCTAAAAGAGGCAAGAACGAAAAGCAAATATTTGAAGAAGATACAAAGAGGACTCGAATGGAATAGGAAACAATAAGCAAAATAATGAATGAAAAGGCGGGTGAAGTATTAAGCAACAAGAAGAAAGAGAGAAACGAATGGTTCGAAGAAGAGTGCAAGGGAATGATAGCAGAAAGAAGAACTGCTAAATTAGAATAACTAGGATTAAATAGTGAAGAAAATAAAGTAAAATATCAACAGAGTAGAAAAGCGGCAAAAAATGTAATTAGAACAACAAAAGAGACCAGAATAAACAACTGAAAGCTATAGAAGATACTTTAAACAAAACAAAGTAAGATGGTTTTACGCAAAACATGGAAAATAAAGAAGAAACACCATATACAAATATTTATGGAATAAGAAGGAAAGAAAATAGAAAGTAAGCAAGAAATCAAGGAACTATGGACCGACTACTATGAACAAATGTTCAAAGACATCGAACAATGGGAGATTGAAGAAGGAGATGCAAGAGAAGAGAACAGGGAGATAGCAGAGATAGCATCCACACAGGAAGAAACTCAGAAAATAATACTAGACTTGAAAAACGATAAAGCCGTGGGTAGTGACAACATATATAACGAATTTTTGAAATACGGGGTCCAACATTAATTGAAAAAGTTGATAAATTAATAATTAAGATCTGGGAAAAAGAACAAATGCCCGAGATATGGAAGGAGTCAGCTATAATCGCTATTTACACAAAAAGCGAGGAAGAAAAATGCGTAAACTACAGACCAATAAGCTTGCAAAACGTGGTTGGTACTAGCAAAAGTAATAGACCAGAAGTTAAAAAAGCAATTGAATCACTGTTAGGAGAATACCAATGTGGCTTCTGCGCTAGTAGATCAACAATCGATAACATCTTTACCATAAAGCAAATACAAGAAGAATGTTGGAGAAAAAATCAAAAGATATATGCATTCTTTATCGACTTTAGGCAAGCGTATGATACGATAAAAAGGAAAAAGATAGTAAGAACCCTGACACAATTTAATTGTCCTAATAAACGGCAACGATTAATAAAGATGACATTAAAGGAATCCTGTAGCAAAGTAAGATTTGATATCGAGGAAACTAGAAAGTTCCCAACTAACAGAGGATTCAAGCAAGGGGACCCGCTGTCAAGCACACTAGGTGTTTAATCTACTACAGGAACACATAATAATGAAAAGTAACATCAACAGAAACGGTAATATTCTTAAAGTCTCGCATCAATGTCTAGCCTTCGGCGACGATGTATTGATCCTGACTAGAACAAAACATACACAAGGAATGACGAAGGCATTATTAAAAAATGCAGAAGAAATAGGAATGGAAATAAATGGCCAAAAATCCCAATATATAATAATGAGTGGAACTAAGGAAAATGAACCGTTACTTATAAGCAAGAAAGATAAAGTTGTTAAATTTAAACCAGTGGCAAGTGTAATATACTTAGGAACAAAGATAACGTCAGACGGGAAAATTAATAGTGAAATAAATAGGAGACTATCAATAAGGTGCAATAGGTGCGTGGGTGTTTACAGTAACTTACTAAAACCGAAAGTTCTTTCCAAGCCAGCCAAACTAAAGTTGTATAAAACAATTATAAGACCAGCAGTTCTATACGCGAGTAAGTATTGGGTTATGACACAACAAGAAGAAAATAAAATAGAAGCATGGGAAAGGATGATACTAAGATTAATGTACGGAGGAATAAGAGAAAATGACCAATGGAGAAGACGAACAATTAATTATAGAAGCTCTATAATGACACGGCAATAACGCAAGTAATTAAACAAAACAGAATACGACGGATTGGACATCTAACCAGACTACCAAACACAAGAACAGTGAAAGAAGTATATAAAAGTGAGCCAGAAGAAAGGAATAAATGAGGTAGGCCCAGTCTTAATTGGAAAGAAAAAGTAGGGCAACACTTGGAAAAACTAGAAGTTACCAACTGGGAATTAGCAGCACTGGAAAGGATGAAATGGAGGAAAATAGTGAAAAAGCCAAGGGCCTCTAGGCCTGTAGCGCTGAAAATTGATTAATTAATTACTAAATGTACCTACCACCAAACAGAACAACATTCCCAAAGTTTTCAAATGTTTTGATGATTTAAGCTGATACATTTTTCGAAAGCCAAATAAAAATGCTTTGGTGCGCAAATTTCAGATATGGACGAACAAACGTGCACGATGAGGAAAACCGTGGGAAACCTATTGTCAACGACAATCTTGTGGAAAAAGTTAACAAAAGAATTTATGAAGATCGACGTTCCACGATTTGGGAAATGGCCGCAAATTTTCACGTAAGGTACTGTGTGACATTGTCTCGAACAAGCTACAGTACTACAAGCTTGCGAGGTGGGAGCTAAAGATGTTGACGGATGTTCACAAAAACCATGCCTAATAGCCTCTGCATTGACCTTCCTACATCGCTACGAAACTGATGGCAGTGAGTACCTATATCACATTGTGACTGCCGACAAGATTTAGATTTCGTACACAAATGTTTGCCACAGATGTTTGTATGACACGCGGGACCGACGGCTTTACGCGCCCTTCGAAGCACCATATGCCATACTATTAGCCCACTCATCCGTGTACTGATCAGTGCGGATTGCACTACGCCTATCGTTTATGTAAACTACAAGAACACCTAAATAAATAAAATATTTATTGTTTAAACTTTATAACAGAATTAATTATGATTAGTATATTTAGAAAGGTAATTCATGTTATTATAACATATGAATTAATATTAAAAAAAATTATAATTATAATTGTTTGGGATGACATTACATAGCTCGTTATTGTGTCCTAGAACATGGGCAACATGCTGCGTAATGGTATCATTACCTGTTTAGACTTTGATCGTGGTCGCTTGTTACAGTTTCAGTAATGTACATACCTGGACATACGGGACGATTACACTGATGATGATTTTAGTATAGCTGTGGCATTTGCTGAGGTTAGCTAATTTTTATCAGCGTTCAATTCTTGTAATAAGTTATGAAATTGTTAGCTTTGGGACTGTTGTTATTAGTAACAGGCGCATTTCTGGTAAAATATTTAAATATTGGTTTATTATATACTCGTAGTTGATACGATTCTTTCAGTTTCAGCAAAATGATTTCGAAATTATCTTCGAGAGGATAGAGGTCATCGAGTATAATCCATCCTACGTAGGTTTCGTAAAAACACACAATTTCAAGTATAATCGCACCCACGCTGCTTTAAATATGACAATTAATCAGAAAGTAGCCTTCGGAAACCAAGCATATGTAAAACTATGCCAATATTTGTGAATTTTAGGTTAACAAAATGTTTTTAGATAGAAGTACAGTCTTATAAACTTGCCAGTAATGAGTACCGTCTTTTTCCTCTACGATTTATGTTCAATCTGTGCGACTATGCTTCTAGAAATGAATTTGGTATTGGAGAATTCTTTCAAAAATATGGCAAGATTACATGCCCTTTAAAAAAGGTATAAGTTTCTAAGCTAGAAAACTGGGTGTACACCAAAATAAACTATTTTTGTCACTTTTTACCACAGGGTTGGTACAGTGTACAAAACTGGGCCCCAAATTCTACACAATTTCCAAAATATATACCTACAGGAAGTTACAAGCACGATCTAAAGTTTTTCTATGGTTCTGTTCAATATCTATTTCTTCAGGGGTATGGTTCCGTGAAGTATCCTGAATTATGGAAGATTCCAGTTCACAAACCAGCAAAATAAAATAGTTTAGTGTTAAGTTTTGAATTTAACATTATAGATTTCAATGTTTGTTATAATCCTTGTGAGAATATTCACTTTCCCTGTTGCAAAAATGATATATCGATTTAAAGAAGCGACTAGGTATGGCATGGAATACCTTTATAAAAGCATTTATTCAATAAACCACTTTCTGTTAAATGGGATATTTCACTGGAACCTCAACTGCAGTTCTACCACATTTTCATGAAAATACTTTTTTTATTTAAAAGTATGTAAGAGCATACGAATTACATATTTAAATAAGTTAATTAATAACTGAAAGTCCACGTGAAGAACTAATCTTCAGGAGTATTACTCAGTTTATGATACTTTAGATAGTCTAAGTTCACCACTTGCTACTGAAGATGGCAACTTAGTTACTGATATACGTATATAGAAGTTCTAAATATCACTTAGTCACATTTTTTAATAAAAAATTTGTTTAGAAAAATAAAAAGGTTTTTTGTAGTTAAAACTTGAAAACCTACATTATTTCTCTAAACTTTTGTAATAAATTCTACACAGTATATCAAAGTTTATTAGGCAATTCAAACGCCGACTTGTACTACTAATAACTTCAAGAAAATTATAAGTGTATCATAATCCATGCAGTTTTAGAGTAATAAATAATTGTAGCAATTGAACTGTACTTTACAACTATTAAATAATTGTAGTAAACGTTACTAACTATATGGCTAAGTACAGACACGCGTTCTCTTTTCAAAACTTTTATTGTCTGTAGTTTGTAACTTATTGAACTGTACATACCTAATAGATGAGGAGTGTTCAAATTTAAGCAGGAATGTTTAAATTTATAATACCATCTTAAGACAATTCCAAATCTTAAATTAATATAAGGTTGGCCGTGACTCTTGTTAACATATCCATGGTAATTGCTTCGCTATAATATTATTTTAACAGTTATAATTACGATGTCCGAAAGTTCTGTTGATTGTAGCGTGGAACAGCGCATAATAATCAAATATATTTATATTCGATTGAAATTCTTTCAAACTGCGAGCACAATACGGCGACGAATGTCTTTCTAAAAGTCAGGTGTTTGAGGGGTCGAAATCTTTTAGAGATGGGAGAACTCGTGAAGATTCTCATGTACAACGAGTTACAACTTAATTAATTAATAAATGTGAAAATAAAGAAGAAGCTAATTACCTTATTAAGTAAGACAGAAAGTTTGTCCATTTTCTCAAAATTTAGAAATTAGTGTTGGAAGTGTTGAAGACATCATAACAACCAAGCTAAAGTATCGTATCGTGAGTACCAAGTGAATCCGCGCCTGTTGACTGACGAACACATGTTGAATCCTTTGCAAATCGCCTTTTCTTTTCTGCAGCGACATGAAAGAGAGTGAGGACTTAATTGTAACAACAGTTAAATCCTTGGTACAATATTTTACTTCTGAAGCAACACGTGCAGGTAGTGTTGCCACACCACAACCAAAGCCAAAGAAAGCAAAAACTCTATTGTCAGCTCAAATGCGGAGGAAACTTTCTGTTTGAGGTTTTCAAAAGGTTCTCTTTGTTGATTTACTAGGCAGAATACTGTGGTAGTATGCCATTGTCTTGCAAGGCTCTCCTCGGCCTGCGCGCGCACTCCTCGCACCTCTCCTCGGACCTCCCCCATTCCACCCTTCCTCGCGCCCAGCCCTCCCATGTCTCCCCGGGTATGTCGGCGACCTGCACATCCCCCCTCTCCAACGATGCACTTCATGGGCAGCACGATCCTCCGATCTGCATGTCCTCCGCCCGCATGGCACACTCCAGCTGTACAGGACGGACGGCCGGTCCTCCCAGAATAGGTGCCCAACGTCCATCTGTGATGCAGCGAGCCGCCCAACACAGCAAGTACATAACCGACGCCCATCATATGAACATCCAATACAAATCGTAGCAGTACGCTTACATGCATGACCAATGAAAACGTTGCTAAGTAACTAATCAATTAATCAATGAATTAGTTAAGTAAAGGCGACGAAGCTCTATGAAACCACAACATTACTAAGTGAGCAAGCAGTTTAGCAAATAATTAGTTAAGTAATGTCGACTAATTTCGATGAAAGGAGTCTGGATTAGAGGAGATTACAGTTGCAAAGCGCGTCCCTCCCTTTTCTCGTTTTTTATTAGAATACCAGTGCTACCAACTACTGCTACAGACTACCAGGCCTACGTAGGCCTGAGACACTTAGCTTTTAATGCGCCCTCGGTGTTATTTTGGTCGGTGTCGAGCGCTAGTCCGTCCCCTCCTGATGGAACGCCCTGTAGAGGCGACAGTGGTCCTCTCTCTTCCGTTCTCCGGTGGATATACGCGCACTTGCACTCTATGTATTGCCCCCACAATTGTTTTGTTTTTTAGTCTATTTGAAATATGCACCGGAACTTTTGGGGTGGACTATATTGCAATCTATTTTTAGCTCCACGCAGATACCGCGTCGGGAAGTGTGCTTGCTGCTGGCACCGTTCACGACGAAATTCTAGTAGAATTTACCCGATGATGTAAACCGCCTAACACATAATCTGATCCAAACAACATGTTTTTCCTTTTTTTGTTTTCAAAAGTGCGAACTAAGAACGGGTATGAACCATGCATATTCACCAAATAAACTTAATAAGCCTATTTGTAGCGACTTTGAAACTTTCTTTGCGGAACGCGGTCCGATGCCATCCGCCGTGGTAGGCTGCCGGGCAAAGAGTCTATTTTGGGTTATTGTAAAATAGTTAAAAAATATGTTTATGTGCATAAAGAAAAATGGCTTCTTGATTTTTCGCTACAGCTGCCGATATTTTGTAGGTCGTTACTGCTACAAGCTACTATTTTTTATTATAGCGCGTTATGCTATAATGTTACAATAGAGCTAAGTGCAGTAGCGCGTTACTTGCGAGCTCTGCAAAGAATTTATATATATACAGGGTGTCCCAGATAAAAGTAACTAAATGGGGATTTCGGAAACGGTAAGAGATACAATTTTGGTTAAATGGGAAAAAAATTGCGCTATTCCGAGCCCAATCAGATGCTGTATCGAAATTAAAAATATCTACAGGGCTGTTCAAAATATCGAGCAAAAACTAAATATTGTGTTTTTTGAAAAATTGAAATATCGTCGCCATCTTGTAAACAAATTTAATAAAATTTGGTAGTTTTGTATTAGCGACCACGGCCAATCGAATGACATTAACGAATTTTTTCTAGGCCTTCTAGTTTTTTTGCAACCATAGCCAACTTTGTTATTTCTTATGGCCGCCATATTGGATTTATACGTCATTAAATAGAGAATAAAAAGAGCTTTTCAACCATGTATAACAAGCCTATCTTTGATGACGGAAAATGTAAATTTATTAAAAAAACAGTTTTTCACTTAGTTGGCTGTGAAACAAATGCCGTAATTGTGTTTGTTGTCATAGCTATGTAACTATCTGTCAAAACTTTGTTATTCATTTGCTTTTATCTGTTAAGTGTTTTAAAGTTTTTCAAATAATTGTGATATTTTTTGAGTTACACTACCAATTAAATTTAATATGGAAAGGTTTTCAAATTGGGAAAAAGTGAACATGTATGATTGTTTCATTTTGTGCCATCGGAACGCTGAACGAGCTCAAGATATGTACTTTCAGCGATATCCAGAAAGACGGCGACCAGGTTTATCGAGCTTCAGAATGCTTAGAAATAATTTAATTACCTATGGTTCCTTTAAAAAATACAATCGAAATAGAGTGCCTAATGAAAATATTGAAAATCTTGTTTTGCAAAGTGTCATCGACAATCCTCGTACCTCCCTTCGTCAAGTGGAAAATAATGTTGAAGTGCCTAAATCAACTGCTCAGAGAATTCTTAAAAAATTTAAGTATCGTCCATATAAAACACATATTAGTCAAGGACTCCGAGATGGTGACTTAGAAAGGAGAATATTGTTTTGCAATTGGTTTGTAGAAAAATGCCAAGAAAATCCTCAATTTCCGCTTAAGGTTCTGTGGTCTGATGAAAGCAGATTTACAAACTGCGGGGTATTTAACAGACACAACAACGTGTATTGGGCCGATCAAAATCCGTTCTTAAATCGTGAGGTGCACCATCAAGTTAGGTGGGGTTTTAATGTATGGCTAGGAGTCATAAACGGACACGTACTATTTAACATTTTTCATAATAATTTGACTGCACCTCGATATCTTGAAATATTACAAAATTACGTCGACCAAACTTTAGAAAATTTGCCTCTTCAGGATGTAGCGAACATGTGGTTCCAGCAAGATGGAGCACCTCCACATAATGCAAGAATCATAACTGACTATTTAAATCAGCAACATGGAAATAACTGGATCGGAAATCGAGGTCCGGTTGCCTGGCCTGCACGCTCGCCGGACCTTACACCTCTTGATTTTTGCATTTGGGGATACATAAAGGATAAAGTTTATTGTACTCCTCATAATACGGTAGAAGAACTTGAGGCAGCCGTTGTTCAAGCCATAGAAGAAATGCCTGGACAAGTAGTTGAAGATGCATGTATGTCTCTAATTCATCGATGCAGGACGTGCATTAATAACAACGGTGGAATTTTCGAACATTTACTTTAATTTAATTTAATTCAACGCTTTGTCATCGGTTTTTAGTTTTTTGTTTTGTTTTTAGTTTAATCATAAATAATGTTTCAGTTGTTAACTTTAGTATCATAAATAAAAGATAATTTTTTTTTAATTGCATAATTTTTTGGCCAAAGGTAAAAAAAAGTAAAGTTTGAAAATAAAGGTCTTTACAGATAAATCAAATAAATGACAAAGTTTTGACAGATAGTTACATAGCTATGACAACAAACACAATTACGGCATTTGTTTCACAGCCAACTAAGTGAAAAACTGTTTTTTTAATAAATTTACATTTTCCGTCATCCAAAGATAGGCTTGTTATACATGGTTGAAAAGCTCTTTTTATTCTCTATTTAATGACGTATAAATCCAATATGGCGGCCATAAGAAATAACAAAGTTGGCTATGGTTGCAAAAAAACTAGAAGGACTAGAAAAAATTCGTTAATGTCATTCGATTGGCCGTGGTCGCTAATACAAAACTACCAAATTTTATTAAATTTGTTTACAAGATGGCGACGATATTTCAATTTTTCAAAAAACACAATTTTTAGTTTTTGCTCGATATTTTGAACAGCCCTGTAGATATTGTTAATTTCGATACAGCATCTGATTGGGCTCGGAATAGCGCAACTTTTTTCCCATTTAACCAAAATTGTATCTATTACCATTTCCGAAATCCCCATGTAGTTACTTTTATCTGGGACACCCTGTATATACATATATAATACATATATACAGGGTTGGGATAAAGTATGGAACCAAGTAAATATCTTTTAAACGAAAAGAACGATATTTATGAAAATTTGCAGGCAAGTGCAATGGAACAAAATGCATCTGATGAAAATTTTTTTGTTAATAATATACTTCCGGTTTAACCGGAAATGCCATCAACTTCTTTAATTTAAATGGGACACCCTATATATTTTTACAGATTTTGAAAGAGCTTGTTATTTTGAATTCATACATACTGAGTTTAGTGTAAAAAAATTTGTAAAAACGAGGAATATAGCACTTTAATCAACCTCCTTTGAGTTTTTTTGCATTAGAGCAAAAAACTATTTAGATAAACTAATTGATGTTGTTTGTATGCATAGTAATAAATAAACAAGTACTGTTTAGTACGTCTTTTGTTCTCCAAGTGTCAAATTCTAATTGACGGAATTAAATTTTACAATTTAGAATGGTTCAATTAAGTGAAAAAGAGCGTATTGAAATTTTAATGATGATCGGTTATGGTGATCGTGTTAGAACTCATGAAGAAGTGTGTCATATTTTTAATAATTCCGGAGAGAAATCCTATATCACGCTCAACAGTAACTAAAACATTACAACGTTTTAATACAACTGGGATGGTACAAAATTTGCTAAAACCTGGAAGACCGCGGACTGCAACGAACGAAACTGTTAAACAAAATATTGCAATCGATTTAGAAGAATCACCTCAAACTTCCACCACAAATTTGGCACTAAACCATGGTATCAGTCGACGTTCTGTAGGAAAGATATTAAAAAGTGAAAAGTATCATCCGTATAAGGTACAGTTGTTCAAGAATTGTCAGACGATGATTTTGACCGACGGCTGGAATTTTGCGAACGGCTAATGGACATCTGTAATGTCGACGAAAATTTTGCTTCTAACATAGTTTTTTCCGATGAGGCAACTTTTTGTTTAAATGGAACAGTTAATCGCCATAACTCAAGGTATTGGTCAAATGAGAATCCTCATTGGATTCATGAAGCACATACCCAGCATCCACAGAAGTTAAATGTTTGGATGGGAATTGTCGAAAATAGGCTTATAGGCCCATTTTTTATCGACGGAAACTTGAATGGTGACAAGTATTTGGATCTACTAAATAACGAAATTATTCCTGCACTTCAACAGAATGGGCAATTACCACAAAATGTTTGGTTTCAACAAGATGGAGCACCTCCCCACTATGATAGACGGGTTAGGGATTTTCTGGATGCGAATTTTCCAAATCGATGGATTGGACGTAGAGGATTCATAGAGTGGCCTGCTCGTTCTCCGGATCTTAGCCCGTTAGATTTTTTTCTTTGGGGTTATCTAAAATCACGTGTTTACGTTAGACGACCAACAAACTTACAGGAATTGAGACAAAGAATTATTGATGAATGTGAACTAATACGTGGAGAAGTCTTGGAAAGAGTGACTCAAGAATTTGTTAATAGGATGGCATATTGTCAGCAAGTAAACGGCGAGCATTTTGAACATTTGAAGTAATTTTGTTTCTCATTATTCTAAAATAATGAAATGTACACCTATTGTACAACTAACAGTGAGTTATTCCTCGTTTTTACAAATTTTTTTACACTAAACTCAGTAGTATGAATTCAAAATAACAAGCTCTTTCAAAATCTGTAAAAATATATAGGGTGTCCCATTTAAATTAAAGAAGTTGATGGCATTTCCGGTTAAACCGGAAGTATATTATTAACAAAAAAATTTACATCAGATGCATTTTGTTCCATTGCACTTGCCTGCAAAGTTTCATAAATATCGTTCTTTTCGTTTAAAAGATATTTACTTGGTTCCATACTTTATCCCAACCCTGTATTAAAATTAACTCAAAATTACAGAATCGTCGCAAATGCAGTTGTAATATATTACCTGTGCAATATTTTGTTGTCTAATGGCATCTAATAACCCGGGTTATACTGTGTTTTTGCCCCAAACTTTTGCCTTCCGTAAGCTATGTTTTATCTTTTTCTATTTTGGAGTATTAAGCTACAGAATTGAATAAAAAACAAATGAATAAATTTACGTGTAGGCACTATTTATCTTCTTTACTTCTCACTAGAAAGATAGGTTACAGTGATGAAACACAAAAGTCTAAAACCGCGCTCTGTATATTTTCTGCATTAAGCAATAGCTAGACATCCCTACTGAAAGGAAATGTATGGTATACAAACAAAACTATCTATGTAGAACAAACGAAAAATATCTTTTATCGAAAATTAATTTAAGTTCCTAGTAGTTGAGTTTCTAATAAAAAAAAATAGAAATGTTTTGATAGAACCAGGTAATATTTTTTTAATTAATTTAACTGTTAAAGAAGCATTGCAACTAAATAAAGAACGTATGAAGTGGGTGTCATTACACTAATGTATGTTTTTGAAATTATAGAAGATGGCAAAGATGGTACATCTGTTAGCGTAAACTCTTTAGAAAGGGCAAAATTACTTTCTGTCGGTACAAGTAAAATTGAAAGTGATATGTTTTTTTGTTACAAGATAAAAGTCGTAGATTATCAGACATCAATAGCAAATATTGTCTGCTTTACACTAGCAAGCAGAAATATTTTAAGTGAGTGTCAGAGGTTATAATTATAATATATATATTATAAATATAACGTTATAATAATCTAGATTAGAAAACCTATATAATATTTTTTGGTAATAATTTTGTTAAACTAAAAATTTATTATTGTACCTGTTCGGCTGTAATTGTTTTCGGAAGAAGCCTGTTTTCTAGAATAATAACTAGGTTTTGGATAATTATGCATTTGCATATCTGCATAAATGCAAATCCATATTTTGAATGTTTCTGATAAATGCTGCATACTATTAAAATTTTGATATCAATCTGTATCAACTATAATTATTTTGATAGTTGTCAGTATCTTCAAAGTCGGACAGCATGAAAAACACATCTGTTTCTATTTTTGGGGAATATTCCTAAATTTTAAGATTAAGCGCTTCCAGAGATTCATGCTAATCTTTTACTAGTCAGTGCAAATTCATTTCCCTCAATTCTTAGAATGGTTTAGGGTTTATGGCCCAGGTAAACGTATATTTCCCACTTGATTTCTTTCTTATAATAAAAATTTATTGATAGTGAGGTTCTATGCCCCATGAAGGATTTTGGCCTGCAAGGCGGAAGGTTAAAGCTCTCCTATTCTTGCTCGCACACACCCGGTTGTCGCGTACGAAATACATGACATGTGGGATGTGGTGAGCACCAGGCAGTAAATAACCGCTTTATTCCCCCCTGTTCATTCGAACGCCGGTACCTAATTATTTAAAGCGACTATTTACTACATCATGTAATTACTAAATGTAACAATAATATTTAAAATTAATCTTAATTTTATTTATTATTATCTTAAATTTATTTTATTATTAATTACTTTTATTAGTATCAGTTTTTGTATCTATCCAGACCCTACTTATACTTAAACAACTATAATTTAAAGTGCATATTTAAGTGCTTACTTTCGGTATTCTACGTGAATATTTGCGTGCATATATTCCAAATTTTAGGTGCATATTTAATATTTATCCTAAGCCTGATAATAGCACTCCTTTGGGTTTGTGTTTACTGATGTTAAAGATTTCCAAAATGTTATTATTGTTTTCCCAATTTGCATTAGCGCCTCTCACTTGAATATCTTCCTAGAAAGGGTTGCAGCGTTATTATGTATAACATATAATTGTTTCGAGCCAAATTAAAGACTATGATGCATTACAACGCGGATTAAAATCAAAAAATTTATATTTCAAGCAATTATAATGAATACCTATCAAGGAGGTGAAAATAAACGCAGCTTCTGCAGAAGAATATAGAAGACTTACTACAAACTTACTAAATGAAAAAAGCACCTTTGGCACTCGTACGAAAATAAACAAACAAGAACCATGAAAGTCATGGCAAGGAAACCGCGCCTTTCATGCGCTCCAGAAAACATAGTAGAAAATTTATCTCATCAAGGATACAAAATAATAGAAGCCGTTAATATTCTGCAGAGAAAAGAGAAGAAACCCTCTCCGCTATTTATGCTAAGTTTTAAAAACGGTAAAGACATTAAAAAAATACGAGTTAAAAGGTGAGATGAAGGTTGAAATAGAATCCTTAAGAAAATCAAAACTTGCCTCCCAATGGAAGAAATGCCAAACTTATGGATACACTAACAGATTCTGCAACAGAGAATCAAGATGCGTAAAATGTGCTGAACAACACAACACAAATGAATACAAAATGAATTAAAACAGCAAACCAAAATGTGCCAACTGTGGCGTAGCCCACCCAGCCAGCTACATAGATGCGAAGTGGCTAGAAGGATGCAAATTATAAGAAAGAAATAATTATATTTCCATCATATAAAATTGAAGTTTCGGTAAAAGAGCAATCATGTGTTTTCTTTTACGATCCTTTGGTAATACAATAATTTTTTCGATACTTTCGCTATTTGCGTTGTTTTTGAAAAGGTGCCTCGAAAAGTTTAAGTTTAACGTGTGCTGCAATACAAGCAACGATCTTTTTGCACCAAACTCTTCCCTTAAGCTGCGTTCCACCTTTTTCTCTTTTAAGATATCACACTACAGAAAGGCTTCATATTGAACTTTAAAAAGCAGATTCCCTTTAGTTTAGTTATTCCAATTTTAAAAGAAACCCAAGATTTAACTTTTGTGTTCTGTTCTGGGTACATTTGGTTCAAGTAAAACTTTAAGTACATACTATGTAATAATTAGAGCGCGGAAAATATGCAAAGAAAATCTGAAAAATATGCGGATATATATGCACTGTCTCTAGCGAAAATTTGCAGAGATTTAAAAAAATATAACCAAATATATGCAAGATATGCAACTACTTTTGCCTTCTGGAAAGAAAAAAGATAGAAAATCTTGAAATTAAGAATATTTATTAGATTAATTAAATACAATTAGATACATTAAAAAATAATCTTACACTATTATGGTTATTACTAGTAAGCTAATTACAATTAATTATTAATAAAAACGTTCATATTAATCAGACATATTATTAAAACAATTGATAATCAAATGTTTTTCAAAATTCTACAACAAAAATCATTGCCTCCTATCACTAAACATATATAGAAAAACTTCTTTCTACATCGACAGATGTAATTGGAGCATTTTTCAGTTTTGTAACTAAATGTCCACTTAACACTAATTCTGCGACTTCTCCTCGTAAAACTTTTGCAACATCATTTAAAATACCGTATCCAGAATTCTTTTTGAGTACATTACTTAATTTTTCGTAAACTGTATTTCCAACTTTTGCCTTAACTCTTGAACATAAGTGTTCAAAATTATTAATTATTTCTGTAGATTCAGCTAATGACATTGAACGTTTGTCTAAATCTGAAATAGTTTTAGGCACAAAACTATAATTGCTTTTTAAATAAACAAGTTGGCAAGGCAACTCCCGAGATTCCAACAATTTTTTTGACTGTGTAATAGCTTGGCTACTATCAGTCAAGTTTAAAACCACTTCTTTAATTTTTTCATAATTTTCTGCATAAAAAGTGCCGCTTCAAGCCATGTACCCCACCTGGTAATTACAGGTTGTGGAGGCAATGGAGTTATTGGGAAGTCTCTCTGTATAAAATTGAATTCTTAAAGGGGCCCTGAGGAAAATCTTTTTATGTTACTAATTAAATCATTGATTAAAGGAAACTGATCCCTGATCTTTTCAGCGACCTTATTAATTCCATGTGCTAAGCAAGTAGTGTGAATTAAATTACTATAAAATATTTTCAAATTTTGCTCCGCCTTGACCATATATGGTGCTGCATCTGACAACATTAACAAATTTTTTTCTGAACACACTAAGGCAAAAAGAAATTGGATAATCCGTCGTTCACAAATCTAGTTATGGGCAAATTATTTGTTTGGTGAAGTTGTTTTGAAGCTATTAAATATGATTTGTACAGGACGTCTTCATGCAGCACACCAATTAGCAAATGCGCAATATAAAATATGCAACAAAAGCCCAAGTATGCAAAATATGCAATATAAAATTAGTGTCAATGGGTTCGTAATTGTGCAAATCGTAAAGATTTGAAGGCATAAAATTAAATATGCTAAAAATAAAGAATATGCATTTTTCATATAATCCGCGCTGTACTAATAATTAACTAAGATAGGGATCTTAGGTAATATGACTTTTATTATTAAGATGTAAGTTACCATTATCAGCACTTAAAATATCTATATCTCAAATTATTTACGCCTTATGACTTTTGTAACGTCGGGTACGTTGGGGGTACATTTGGTCCGGCCAATAAAATTAACCGAATTTGGGCATTTAGGGCACAGAAACCACATTCAACAGTTGCCATTTGTGTAATTATAAAAAAACACAGAAAATGTAGAGTTTTATACGTCTCAAAATTCTCAGTTCAGAACTTTCAAATCGTTTTAAGTGGGAGATCGAGGCAAATCCTGAATCCGAGAGCCGCTTGCGCTCTTTTACGGAACTAACGCTAAGATGTTCTGACAATAATAATTTTGTAAACCAACGCTTTTTCCTTCTATATAATAAATATATTTCACAAAAATTTTTAAATTATTTAAGTTATAGGTAAATCATTAAAAATATTTTAGTCACAAGCATAATAATCAAACTAATAAATATCTTTCACTTATTCCTAGTAATATAACATGTTAAACCTAGCGCGGACCAAATGTACCCACAACGTACGTTAAATTTCCTACTTGAAGCAAAACAGTATTCCTTTAAAAAGCAGAAAATGTCTGCACAGTTAATATGCTACGAAAATCCCGCAAAGAAGTGCTGATCTAACATTACGAACGCTCAATCAACAAAGTGTATTGATAAAAATATATTGATATGCGAACCTTGTTTAAAATACGTAAGATTTAAGATAACACATGTTCGTTCTGTTTTAGTACAACATGCAAGCGTTGCAGAATTTGCACATATCGGCAGTGGCCGGCAGTGGTATGTGTAAACAAGATAACAGTTAAAGCAGCTGAAAGGCTAAGAGTAGCGTAAAACTTCGGCAACGCCGGCGGATCTCACGTTTAGTTACATACGTCCCAAAATAGAAACATGGATCTCGACTTTACCTATGCTGTTACGGATCTCGCGTCGTTATTTATTTATCACGTACATTAAAATCGCAAAATTGTTTCCCCTCTAAAGGTGTAGGGTTTGAGTTGTTAATTATAAAGCCATTAATAAGAAATATACTCTAATAACCCATTCCCTTATGGCGGATCTCGGGTTGTCCTAAATTTATTCGGATCTCAGCTTGTTACAAAAACAGATATATATATATATATATGATGTTATGATAAATATATGAGCAGGCCATGGAGGTACCATCGCTGCACAGCATGCAAGTATAAGAGCATACTTTAGTTATGCATCTCTTTACTAGGTATTTATGTATTTATAAATTTGTAAAATGTTTGTCTTATTGGAGGTGGCTTTGGAATCATTAGATTTGCAGTAACAACGTGAACGCATAACACGTGATAAGAGAGTGAACTCCAATAGGATAAATATCATAAATGAGAGGGTTGTTAGGGTAATAGATAAACAAGGGTGAAAAATAATTATTCAAATTTTAATATTTGAATCAGGCGGAGGTGTGATCGGGCTTCACCCAGAAATTCACACCCGAGCAAGCAAATTATATTAAATTTACATACAACTATTCATATTTGGCATTTAACGTTTTGGTCGATGTAATATTTGTTGAATTAAATGAAGTTATGGAATTGGGTGTTTTACTGAAGTATATGAGTATATTCTGAAGTATAGAAACATAAAGGAAGCCACGAAACCCTGAGATAAGAAGTTAAAGTCGAGGTATTATAGCAAGGTGAGAGATCATTGATTTATGAGTTGAAAACCACTAGTACAATTACCGAAGGGAGCTGTACATAGCAACTTTTTGACGCATTCAACGTGGGGCTGTAATTATAATGGTGCTGGTGATTTAAAACATAGTAACATTTTGATGTCCGGAGGTGGGCAAGATAAGTTTTGGCATTGTCAACGTGTGATAACATAATTGTTGGAGGTTTGAGACGTGGGGTGGAAGCAAGCGTGTGTGAGAGGGAGAAAGTGTCACATACTTTCGTATTCATTTTGACGTTTAGTTAAATATGGAAACGTCGGAAGATATAATAAGAACCAGGGAAGGTAGAAGAAGGGCTGAAAAGGAGAAGATAGTGACAAAAGCAGACCAGGGAGTAGCAGTACCTGAGAGGGAAGTTGAGGATCGTCCAGGTTATAGTAAGAAAGAAGCGGAGAAAGTGGATGTTTCAATGGCACAAATGATCGAGTTATTAATGAAGAAAATGGATGAAGGTAACAAAGTGATGAGTGACAAACTTGAAAAGATGGATGAAAATAACAAAGAAATGAGTAACGAATTTGCAGAAAGGTTGGATAAGAGTAACAAGGAAATGAGTGACAAACTTGATAAAAACAGTGCAAAGTTTGAGGAAAGGGTAGACAAGAGTAACAAGGAAATGAGTGACAAACTTGATAAAAACAGTGCAAAGTTTGAGGAAAGGGTAGATAAGAGTAACAAGGAAATGTGTGACAAACTTGATAAAAACAGTGCAAAGTTTGAGGAAAGGTTAGATAGGAGTGTCAATGAGATGAAGGAGTTAAAGGAGGAGATTCGAGAGAGTGTTAACCGAATGGAGGTTAGATTAAAGGAAGACTTACAGGAAAGAAGTGAAGAGCTCGAGGGAAAGGTTAAAGACTGTTATAATAAATTGGAAGATACGAGCAAGGAAATGCAGGAGAAGATTGAGTACGTGCGTGAAAAGTTAGAAATATCAAGTAAGGAATACACGGATAAGGGGGTGTCGCATCTACGAGCGAAGATCAACGATTTGGAGGGCGTTGTTGAACAAGAGACGGCAAATGTCAAAGGGAAGCTCGAGTTATTGGAGAAACAAGTGACCAGAAACCACGGCGGTGCGGTGCCGAGCATGATGGGGATTGCTCATGTCCAGGAGGTGCCGAAGTTCGACCCAGATCAAGAAAAACACCCGCGGGCATTCATCGTGAGTCTTCGAAGGTATTTGAAGGGTCTTCAGATGCAGGTAGGGAGTAATTATGATGTGTATTTAGAACAGAATGTTATACGACGGGCAATGTGTAATAAAGCAGTGACCTGGTTTTATACGGTGTCAGATGTATGTGACAATTTTGATAAGTTTGAGGAATTATTTCTAAGACATTATTGGAGTAATAGTATGCAAACATTGGTCAAACAGGACTTGATGTGGAACAGGTTTAATCGTAGTAAAGGTATGACTAGGGTAGATTATGCAATACAGCAGTTATTAGCTTTTCAACAATTTGATGAATATAAAGATGCAAGAATAGTAATACCAATTTTAGCAGCTCAATTCGACACAACGGTGTCCGGCGAGGTGATTAAAAATAATGTCACAGAGTGGGAACAATTTTTGAATATTTTGCGTGCATATGACCATATAGAACGATAGGCGTGTTATAAAAGGTTTAACTACTGTCAATTTGACAGTAATGACAAATTTAATAGAAATGTCGGGGGCCGTGACGAAAATCGAGGGTACCAAAACCAACATGAACGAAATAGGTATTCCTACATAAATAAATATCGTCCTGTGTATGGGGGTCGAGAATATAATCGAAGAAATGAACAAAGAGCGTACAACGGATATAATGGCGGGTATGAACGACAGGGCTACAGGAATATAAGGGAAAACGGAAGCAATGATAAAGTAAATGGAAATTATTGGCGCGAAGAAGAATGTGGAGTACGTAATAGTGGTTTGGGCACGCGAACATATGTAAATACGGTAACAATTGAGCCGGAGAAAAAGCAAGAGGAAGTTAAAGGGGAAGAGACGATCTCGTCTCAGGATTTTTAGAAAGCGGTACCATTATCGTTAACCATCTATACTGTCATCCTAAAGAGTTCATTAGTTATCCAGATGGTGGTACGCTACAAACTACATTAATTAAAGACAATTTGTTACATAATTTGCCGTTCGTAAAGGTTAAGTTGGGTGAACTAGAGTTGCATGCACTGATAGATAGTGGTGCCGAATTTTCTTTAGTAAACGAGGGGGTTGTTAATGGGAACCTTAATGCATTACGAAAACATTTAATACGGGTACGAACTGTGGAGTTAGTCACAGCAAATAAAAAGAAGATTAATTCGGTGTGTAAACAGTTGAATTATGAATTAATTTTGGGTGCTGAAGTAAAGATAAATGCAGATATGTTAGTTATACCGAATATGTCTGTAGATTTAATTATTGGTATGAATATACTAGATGGATATGAAATGATTCTTGATATGGAAAGGAAGGTGTTGACTTGCAAAGGTAAAGAGATTAAGTTATGTATAAAAGAGATAAACGAAGATTGTGGTGCTGAAGCAGAAGTGAATATTAATCAGTTAGGGAGGGATATTATGGGGAAATATAATGATGGTACTACGATGAAATATAATGATGATGCTACGATGAAATATAATGATGATACTTCGATGATATATAATAATGATACTACGGGAAAATGTAATGATGATGTTACGAAAATATGTAATGATAATATAGGGGTTGGGCGCGACGTATTGAATACTGATATGAAATATAGAAAGATTGTAGAGGAAATGCTTCAGACACATTGTAATTTGTTAGATGATGAGCCAGGAGGGGCAGTAGGTTATGTACATAGATTGCAAGTTAAAAATGAAGATTCGTTTCATTGTAAAAGTTACCCAGTTCCACATGCGTATAGGGAAAAAGTTAGAATACAGATTAATGAAATGTTAAGAAAAAAGATAATAGAGCCTTCGTCTACGAGATTCATAAATCCAATTGTGGTAGTAAAGAAAAGTACTAAATGGAAATGAGAGACACAGCAGGAGACGGCATTCAATGAATTGAAGAAGAATTTCTGCGGTCAACTATGGCTATATCATCCAGACTACGGAATACCATTTGTACTGCGCACAGACGCATCGGATAACGCTATAGCTACAGAATAGGTTTGTTTAAATAATAATGAGTAGATATGTGTTGTGTTAAGATGTTATGTTTTATATTGCTAATGTTAAAGTTTTGGAAGAGTATTCCGAGCGTATGTTTCCGAAGAACACAGCTCGCAAACTCTTCGAGAGGGAGATGTTATGATAAATATATGAGCAGGCCATGGAGGTACCATCGCTGCACAGCATGCAAGTATAAGAGCATACTTTATTTATGCAGCTCTTTACTAGATATTTATGTATTTATAAATTTGTAAAATGTTTGTCTTATTGGAGGTGGCTTTGGAATCATTAGATTTGCAGTAACAACGTGAACGCATAACACGTGATAAGAGAGTGAACTCCAATAGGATAAATATCATAAATGAGAGGGTTGTTAGGGTAATAGATAAACAAGGGTGAAAAATAATTATTCAAATTCTAATATTTGAATCAGGCGGAGGTGTGATCGGGCTTCACCCAGAAAATCACACCCGAGCAAGCAAATTATATTAAATCTACATACAACTATTCATATTTGGCGTTTAACGTTTTGGTCGATGTAATATTTGTTCAATTAAATGAAGTTATGGAATTGGCTGTTTTATTGAAGTGTATGAATATATTCTGAAGTATAGAAACTTAAAGGAAGCCACGAAACCCTGAGATAAGAAGTTAAAGCCGAGGTATTACAGCAAGGTGAGAGATCATTGATTTATGAGTTGAAAACCACTAGTACAATTACCGAAGGGAGCTGTACATAGCAATATATATATATATATATTGCTATGACATTTATTTTTAATAATAATTATAATTGATGAAATCGCCCCACGTTGGCAGCGACCATAAATATATGCTATGTATTTTGTTAATTAAATTAATAATAAATTATAATTATCTAACTTCGTTGGGCGCCAAATTTTGAATTCATTCAAAATTAATAAATCTAAATTAACATACAAAAGCATATAAATTGACTCTAATTTTCTCAGGTTAAAATGAATACGTGGCTTCCCTAATTTAGATAGGTTTATATGAATCAAATCTAACATATAATATCATCAGTACATAAATAACTTTTGAACTTATCTTGAGAATCCAGTCCCTTTTGCTCTACGGTAGTCACCAATTCTTCGAAAACGCTGCAGCTGCAATTTTATTTTGACAAGTTCCATCATATCGGCCGGATTTAGTTGAATTTAGTGATGTCAGCTTTCAGTACACAAATCCAACGCTTAGTGGAATAATTTTCAGAAGCACAGTATTAATTACACTCAAATATTGCAATTTAATTACGGTAAGTTCTTTTTCATACTATAGTTTAATTATTTTCAATAAGTGAATACGTAGAATTTTATTTTATTCTTATTTCTTTTCAGTTAAAATTTTCCAAAGAAAACACACTTTGATAACTTTAAATAAGGTAACTTCTTTATTATTAGAAAACACTTTAATTATAATCACTTAACTTCTATTTACGTTGTACAATTAACTTGTTGACATTATGTAAACAAAGTAACTTAACCTCATTTTTGAAGTTTTAGTTATCGCATTAATTTTTCATTACAATTTAATTTGGGCGCTGCTTAAAATTGCGTGCATTCATTTCGCTGGCCATTTAGGTACTAAAGCAATTATTTTCTGCCAGACACCTCTGAAATTCTGACAAAATCGAATCGTCGCCAGGTAACACAATAAACAGACGACTGGAATTTCCAAAACAAAAGCTAATGAAGCGTCAATAAATAAATTTAAAATTATGGATAAAAAGCTTATGCCTAAAGTTATTACAAAACTAATTTCAGATTCATATTCCTTGAATTTTTATCAACAAATAGACATCTCACAAGCCTATAATCGAAATTAGCAAAATTTTACAATTTTTAAAATATTGTTAATTATACAAATGTGACTCCAAAATCTAACAAAAACACACTTAACACAATTCCTAAATTACAATACATGTTAAACAACCCAAAAATGTCCCATGAATCCAAATTATACAAGGTAAACGACAAAATACTACCTCATAACCTTAAAACTTAGAAATTCAATTAAACACAAATATATTCTCATAAACAACCTAAATCAGCAAACAAACCTAACAAAAACCTTCCTAGGTACAATCTTCAACTAAATTGGCCTACACAAAACATGTTGTAGTCAAATTATATACATTTAATTTTAATACTTAAGTTTAATACAATTATAGAATTACAGGGCTCCGAAACATCTCAAAGAGATCCC
>JABXWE010019260.1:0-29704 GCA_014611495.1 Limonius californicus
AATTAATTTAATTTTAAAATCTTTGATATATTTGAATATACGTTTTTCGCGCCGTAACAAATGAGAAGTGTGTCAATATAAATTTCGCCGATGGCAGAACAACGCAACGTTAAAAAGAGAAAATTGTTAATAATTTCAGTATTTTAGGTGAAACCAGTGCTTAAAAACAATATTTCTGAATACCAATGATGATTTAACAAGGCAAATAAGGCATAGATTAGTATTATTTTAACTTTTATGTCAAAATTTATTAACAATTTTCAAACAACTGTCATACCAACAAAACAGAAAACGGCCATTTGTTTTATAATTTGAAATAAATACAGGTTTAAGGTAAAATAGTCATTAAATTGACAATTATAAGAGTTTATGTTACTAGTAGTGAAAAAAAAAGTATATACACCTCGGTAGAAAAGTCTTATAGCCATCGGGCCTTACATCCCGAGGCGCGTAGTAGACTTTTCTACCTTGGTGTATAATATACTATTACATACTTATTTTGTATTAATAATTATAAGCCCTCTTGGACTTTAAATTAAAAAAAGTTGAATAAATATAAGACGGTATTACCATTGGAAAGCCAATGTAAACTAAAATCATCAATGGTGTTTACAATATACAGAGTTACTACAAATAGTGTAATAAAATATAAATTTAATTGAAACCTCAACTTTACAATGCAAAAGATAACTTGAAGAAAATAATATTTTAAAATTCCTGTATCTATCAGCGTTAGAATATAAATATAAAATAGTTTTTAGGTGGTATAAAAAACAATACGTTAAAAGTAAACTGCGTGTATAGAAGTATATCTACAAGAAACAGAGGTCATAACAGTCTCATTACCATATAAATTGTTAAGCTAAACAAATACGATGTAACTGGTTCACTCAATAGCTTCTGAAATTAATAATAAGGAGCCACTTTTGTAAATTGCTTTACACACAAAGTAAACGCACGTTCATAATTTTATATTGTAGATGTAGGTTATATATACACTTTTATTTGCCTTTGTATTCGTTGTTGGACTAGTGTTGGTAATCTGTGCTTTCTTCAGTGACAAATAGAACTTGTAGATCCTTAGATTAGAGACATGCGAGGGTGTATTGATTATGGAGCGCAGGATCTTCGATGGTCCTTGTATGGAAATATATGATTTGATATGGTAGTATCCAATAATATTCGTAAAATTGCCGTCATTAAAATCACTGCGTTTTATTTATTTGAAACATGTATTTCGTATTTTTCATACTTGTATCTAAAATGTTAGCCATCATCGCTGTACTACTTTGAAAGACACAATGATATAGTACTCTTTTCGTTAAGTACAAGGGGTATTAAGCTTCAATAAACTAGCAAAGAAAAACAAGAGTCATGATATAATATTTAATACAAACAAAAATTAGACACATTCTTAACCTACTTCCTCTATGTAGCCACCAGTCCAAGTCAGACACTTGTCATATAGCTGCGCTAACTTCTGTATATCTTCATCATAGAAAGGTGCCGCCTAAATCTATCCGTCACACATTTTTTCAGCTCGTTGTGAACCTCAAATTTTGTCATAGAGGAGGATAACATCCGATGTCAGCAGATTTCTTCTTTTCTTCTGCATTGCCATTTGAAGGCGCAATATTATTGTCCAGTGATAATCGTCCCAGGTTACATGCATTTAATTAACAAGACTCCCCCACAGTCCTAAAACACGCTTACCATGAGCTTTCTGTTGGTCAAGGTTTGTTTGTCTTTTTTGTTTTAACTTTATCAAACTATTCCCAAGTCTCGCCTTACGTTGCAATCTTGTCCAACAAATGGTCTTCCTCGTGATATTGCTGCAAAAATGCAGTAGACGCCATTCGTTAAGAGTTGTGGATGTCTGTG
The DNA here is from genome assembly GCA_014611495.1 of Limonius californicus. NCBI lineage: Eukaryota > Metazoa > Arthropoda > Insecta > Coleoptera > Elateridae > Limonius > Limonius californicus. The sequence continues at coordinate 1,882 of JABXWE010019260.1, forward strand.
AAACATTTTGGACCATACCATGCATAAAGTTTGTAACAGGCTTGGTTTGTCGTTACTAAGGCTGTTTCCTAAAAATCCGTAATAATTTCAACAACAAATAAATGTATGCGCTTTAGCTCTTACTACAAAGGTTAAATATCATACGAAAAACAGTATAATAAAGTACTCATGACAAAGTTATTGAGTTTCTACGAGACCATTGAGACGCACAAAATCGATTCGACTCTAGGTACCCGTTGCTAGCTTGTGTACGGCATCAACTTTTCGGATACAATACCTGATTCTACTGATTCTAGTACTAAGCTGATTAAAATTTGATGCACGCCATTCTTTGTTATACACTTAAAATACTTCAGAAGTTTTTGATTGAATGAATTTCGGGTATATTAGCAAAATTATCAATCTTCTTCACAAAGTTGAGGTTTCCATTACGTAAGTATTGGATGACATTTTCAGGGTAGTGTGAACTTGCCTGATCTGGCCAGAATACGTAACTATCAAATTCATAATTGTATCGAATGTAGGGAATAAGATGACGCTGAATACATTCCTTCCGTTAGTTCAGTGAGTTGACAGCAAAGTCAGACTTGCGGATAAAAGAATGACTCAATCCATTCGGATCGATTTCAATCCAAATTAATCTTTTTCTTCGAACTCTACATGATAATTTTATATTTATTGGAGTAATAGAGACGTCACTTATATAGAATCCACCATTACTGGCAACACTTCAATGTGACGCAGTGAAATATGTTTCATCAGCTAAACTGAGGGGCTTTCCAGAAAAATCGAATCAGGCGGCCACATAATGCAACTGAAATTTGACTATCTGTGCGTTTTGGTATGGGTGTTTTCTTACGGTATTTAATATTTGTGAGGAGCGGGGATGGCTCAGTGGTAGAGCAGCCAAGCTTTGGATATAATAGTCCAAACGCTTCCCGGTTCGTATCTCTCCAGGGTCGAAATTTTTTATAATTTCCTGGGTGGTCGGTACTGGATCCCTGTCTCCTTTTGCCATTGGGGATCGAATTAATCGCACTCCTCGAATTACGGTCGCATTAGAGGAGTAACAAGACCATAAACAAAAACATTCACACACACTGGCAAGCCAAGCACGGTTTCGCACCAACACAGTAACCCGCAGAGTCGGGCCCTGTTGTGCATAGCTCAAACTATCTTAGCTTTGCCTCACACCACCTCTACACTGCGCAAGCGGTACAAACGATGATCAGGATCTAATATTTGTCGTCCTTTTTAAAGTTTTACAGAGATGTCCTGCCTATACATGCGATTTACTTGCTACACTACGAATACTAATACACTTATTATTCTAGGAAATCTTCACCAGACTCTTCATTTTGCTTTTTGATAGTTTTTTAGTTTTTCGACCACTTACGGGTTTTCGGTCAGTAGGTAGATTGTTGCCAATGCGTCGTAAAATATCGTATACAGTTTGTTTTAGCACATTTTCCTGACTGAAATGAGATACGGTATAGTATTTTCCACTGTTTAGGTTACTTTTGTTGAACTTGAACACACGAATGCGTAGCTTTAACTCTTTAGACGTCATTTTAATAATTAGCAAAGCAAATTTTTGACTGATAACTGCAAATCTGTATCCTTCTTCTTCTTCTTTTCCTTTTATAGTAGGCAAGATGCCTGTTTATCTTCACACAACTTTATGGCAACAAATATCATTACAACTGACAAGTAAACAGTCTGGTTGCCATGGAAATCAAAGCCTACTAACTTCTTAAAATTAGTATGGATTTTAAGAAACACCCCTTATTTCATAAAGAGCTGACCGAGAAATTTGGGGAAGGCTCGGTGATTGTACGGCGATGGTGGTTGCGCACCATTTTCCACAAAATTGTTAACCCCCATAAACTTTCTACACCAACCTTCCTCCCTATGAGCAAGAACACATCTTTTTTCAATCTTTCGGCATCATTTTTACACAGCATTGTTTCTCACGCAGCATTCTACTTATTGGAGAAATCTGATCACAGAACGTTCTTCGCATTTGGCGAGAGCGTTGATTGTGTTTGGCGTGTTTGTACATGCACACACATAAGTCACTCAGTAGAATGACTCAGGTCTACTACCAAATAGTGCATTTGCTGATATAATACCTTTTTTTACCAGCTCATCGGAACTTAATAAAAAACATAGCTCCCATATATGCAAATAAGGATAAACTAAGTAGTAGGAATGCTGCCGACATAGATACATTTAATATCCCATGTTCAGAATAAAATCTCTTAGGAAATTATCTTCCTCTGCTTGCTATTTTTCTAAACAATACATTTTAACTATATGGAAATTGTTTGCTCAGCAACGTATCAGTAGGTTAGTGAGACACGAGATCTAGAATCACGCAAATGCGCAAATTCAGCATACTTGGATCTCCAAACTCACACCCACACAGGCTAGATCCTTCACCAAGAGCCCTTCGCCTAAAACGGTAAACTGTATTCTGAATCTAAGCAGAAGACAAATCAGGATAATAACGGGCCTTCTTACAGGCCGCCGACACCTGAACAGTCATCTCCACACTATAGGTATTGTGTTAAACAACCAATGTAGGAAATGTCAAGAGCAAGAGGAAACCTCTGAACATGTCCTCTGCAAATGCAAGGAATTAGCGGCCTTAAGACGCAAACCCCTTGGCTCTCCCTTTCTTGAACCAAGAGACATTCACGACACGCCTTTGAACAGGATTCTGTCCTTCGCCGAAGGGACGGACCTGTTCAGGGGAGTGAAGTCTTTTGTAACCCCAAGGGAGCACATTGGGCTCTGGTGGCTTAAGTGCAGGAGCCTGCTCCGACCCATAGAAAATCATCATCATCAGTAGGTATGTTTTAATTCTGGTCACAGCATAAACTTGGATGGCTTTATCACATAACATTCAAGTAGGGAAGACATTTTATGATCTTCTCTCCGGTTAGGTAACTCCTATCTAAAATGTCTTGAATTTGTAGAAACATCTATGAAAATCTGGTTACCGACTTTTTGTATAGTGTATATACGATGGTATTACCTTCCAATTTAACCCTTCTAACGATTTAATCATCTCTTACAACTATCAGATCCTTATTCTACTGTACTTATTCGCATAGTAGTTCTACACTGTTTTTGAACTTACTGTGTGTGAAAACTGGCGACAAACGGTTTACAGAGTGAGCAATAATTAAATATCTGGCGCTGGAAAGCATTGCTGCGGAAGTAATTAAAGAATGACTCCATAATACCCATGTTACGAATGTAACAGTACAGGTCACTTTTTGGTATCAGAAATGTATCGAAGAAGAACATCTATAAAAGGCAATAGTAGCTCAGCTAGAATAACAGAAGTTAACACAGATAAAAACATCTTTAATGTTGGGAAAATAGTTTATTGCTATCTTAAAATCCTAGTAACAGTTACTTCTAATAAGTTGAACGGATTCTACATGCCTCATGTTCAACTGCCAATAGGGTCTGCAAGAGATGTTCAGGAACTGAATAGCAATAAGGACAATTTTACGTACAGCACTGGAACGACCGATAAAACAAGGATTGATTCGACAGAGGGGACGTGAAAACAAAAAACAATCTCTGCAATGGAAAACTAGAGACTCTCCGTCGCCAAAGACATTTCGTTGCCCACAATGCATAACATTTGGTGAATATGACATAAGGGAAACTACGTGAAAGGATAAGGAAAAACGTCTTAGGTTAACTGTCAGATCATACCAGATATTCACTGACGGTTAACTTAATGAGTTCATAACTACAACTTCTTCTTCTTGCACAAACATATTCGTCTTCTTGCGCAAGTTCAAAGTTATATCTGCCACTGCCTATGTGATTCTGAAGTGGAAGCAACGTAAGTGAGTGTTTTGACTTCCAAGATAAATTATATTTCTAAGAGGTTATATGGCGTTATGAAAATTACCTTCTTCTTCGAGTGCTTTCTCTTTTACGCGTTTTAAACTAACACAGACACACAAGATCTACAGCTTAACATGGTCTACGAACTACGGTCAGTGTAAACACTTCTACTCCAGAGAAGAATTACTAAGCAGAATATCTAGCCAATTCGGTAATATGTTTTACGAAAGAGAACGGCTGCTAAAAATTCGACATTCTTGTACTGAGTATTGAACCCAGACCTTCAGCGTAGAAGCCCAACGCGCTGATTTCGTGCCCACGACCGCTTCTACGAGAACTATACATGTATTAATGTAGATTAGGTTGAAAAATAAAAAGAAAATCCTAACTTTGTTGCTTCCCTAAGTAGAAAGTATTAGCTGTACTAAATACTTTACAGGGGTTCATATTCAGGTATTTCTTTATAACACCTTTATTCATCTTAGTCATTGATATACAGTGTGCTGCCTTTGAATATGCTATATAAGGAAAATACGTGCATTTCTGTATGTTTCATTTTCTGCTTGCGAAGTTGAAGAGCTTATCCGAAAGCACCTTTTTATTTTTTAATAGTAGTAGTTATGTAAATTAATTTAAAAGAGGCTGTGATAGCACTATGAGGGGGTATTGATATCTAGTTAGGCTGAAAAGTTTCTAGTAAAGAAAAGTGAATATGGTTGCTATGCTTAGAACTATGATGTTTTATAAATAAGTTGTCAAAGTTTGACATCCATAAGTTGAACAGTGATCAATCTGTGAATTTTTGAAAACAACATGTCTGAGAAAAAGACAGAAAAAATCGAGTTTCTGTCAGTTATTAAGTATTTATTTTTGAATGGGATATCGGTAGAAGAAATTTTTGCTGATATGATAGAAACTTTAGGTGATCAGTGTCCATACGCCACTATTAAAAACTGGGTTGCAGAATATAAAAGAGGAAGATCAGATGTGAAAGATGAGCACCGCCCTGAAGACCAATTTCTGTGACCACTCCGGAAAACACTGATTCTGTCCATGATATGATTTTAGAAACGATGTATTGCAGAAGCATTGTACATTTCCCATGAACGTGTGTGCCATCATTCATCACGACTTGGGTATGAGAAAGCTTTCGGCCAAATTCCAAGATGCTTGAACGTTGATCAGATGCGGGTTCGATTGACAACGTCAAAGGAAATCTGCAGCCGTTTTGCAGAAGATTCCTCAAACTTTTTGGATCGGCTTGTTACTGTGGACGAAACGTGGATCCATCATTATGACCCAGAGACTAAAGAGCAATCCAAACAGTGGAACCATGTTGTTTCTCCCAGAAAACTGTGGAAAAACGCCGCGGAAAACTTGCCAGAGGTGTGCTCTTTTTACAAGACAACGCTCCTGCTCACAGTCGTTGATTGCACTGCAAACAATTGATGAAATTTGTTTTGAATTAGTTGACCACCCGCCCCATATCCGGATTTATCACAACAGACTATTATTTGTTCCCAAAACTCAAAAAACATTTGAACGCTAAAAGATTTTCGACAATGACGAAGCAATATGTTGAGGAGTGGTTTGCAGACCAATACAGAGATTTTTTTTAAATGGTTTAGAATTACTTTATGAACGTTCTGCTATATGTATAAATCTTAAAGCAGATTATGTTGAATAAATAAAATTTGGTTTGAATTATTGTGGCGTTTTATATGGTAGGCTAAGTACTTATCTATTGATCTGCGTAAGTACGAGGAGGTATTCCTCCTCGTACTTACGCAGAAATAAAAAGTGTATCCACATATCTCAGTAAGCAAGGCTTTTGATGTACAATAAGATTTGTCCACAGTTCATATTCTCTAATCTGCATTGCTTATTGTTATTTTAATTAATAAAACCGCTATAATAAATTGAAAACATTTTATCGGAATATACGATTGTTGTTACTACATGTGCTTTATTTACATGTACCTACCATGGAAAACGTTTATTAGAAACTAATAAAACTAGGTAATAGTAACAACTCAATAGTTCATTAAAGTAGCTATTTTCCTATCTTTGTGTAAAAAATTAAAACATTTGTATACAAAATAAAAGCATGCTGATTGTTGGATTTGACCCAGCAGCATATAAATAATTCACACACTTCGCGTGCCAGGCATACCACACTTCCGTCAGGTGTTTGCTTTTCGCAAAAACGTGCGGGATATAACTGAGACTTGGAGATTAATTTCCACATTTTCTATAAACATTTAATTCTTTATTATTTTTGTACTTTTAATTAAGTTATGGGAGAGACTCTGATCTAGTCTCGTCTTTTATTGATTTTCTTTTTCGATACATATCTGCTGCTAAAAATTTGACCTGCGTACCCACTTAACCAAAGTTACCAAAAAGTCAACCTCTCAAAAGTACTTAGCCAACCTTAAGGCATTCTCAAGGTCGTTGAAAGGTTAACCATAAAAGATATCCAAAAGCTAACCTTGAAAGTCATCTCTTGGTTATCCCTAAAATATGTCCAAAACCTAACATTGAAAGTCGTCGTTTGGTTAACCGTAGAAGATATTCAAAAGATAACCTTGAAAGTAATCTTGAAATTCGACTTTTCGGCATCTCCCCAACATACCCAAAAGTTATGTTCTGTGGTTAACTGTTGTACCATCCCAAGAAGGTTATCTTTGAATGATAACCGTATTGACGGTAAATAAGTGAACTGAGAAGTATATCTAAAAGTTAACTGCTTAGTCTGTCAGAAAACACACTTTAAGTGTATCTGTAAGGCGGTTTGACTTAAGATGCTCATTTTATTTCTTATAGAACGAAGAAATAAAAAATGTTTCATAATAAATGCTAGTTATTATTAGACAAATATTTGAAATACAACAAATTATTTAGTTAAAAATAGTATCAATTTTTACCGTACAAGAGAGTGTTTTTTCCTGCGACTTCATAAGTCTTTCTGTTGACTTTCGGGCCCATACTTTCGCAGAGGATAAAATGTCCAGGTCTGTGGGCACCAGGTATGATTTTTGGCACTGCAACTGAAAGTAAATAATAATTTCTTAACAAACATTATCTGTTGACAGATATATAGTTTATTAGTACATCTTCTAGCATTACACTAATTTACGCTTATGTTTGTGGCAAGTAAATGAATCATTTCGAGTTATTAAACGTGTTAATGTTTTGAAAGTTTTCTTCCGCTCCCCAACAAACTTGTAAATGATAATATAGAAAAATGACTATACCAAAAAATATTAAACGACAAATGGAATGTGGTGTTACATTGGGACTAATCGACCAAAACATTTTAATCAATATCCATTTCCCGTAGGGTGAACTATGACCATTAATTAAATTTCCTTGGATTAATATAAATTTGGTAACCATTATAAAAACAAAATGACCTAATAAAAGGTTCAAACCACCCGCTGAACTTTTTGACAGACAAATATTTAGTAATCGGCCTTGTTTTATAAAGTTTTGGGAAAATATATAACATAAATTAAATTTTAACGGAGAGGGGAAAATTAATTAACCTAAAAACTTTCTACGATTATTAAGTGCAAAATTGCAAATTACATCAAATTTAAGAAGGGATACGGGACATTCGATAAATTCATAAATTCGTAAATCTAACTGAAATTATAAAAGAAGTGATATTAACAAAAGTATAACGTACCATTTGGTTATTCCGTTTATATTCAATCCCTAAGCTTGAACATTTAATGGGCAGTGGATCAGTGCCTAAAGGCTGGATCAACCTAAAACAATAAGGACAGTGTATCACCAGTATAGAACAGATTCTTCTAATTCCATTTCCAACGTTGTTACCACCAACCAACAAGACCTTATGCTAAAAATTATAACTGGCCGTTCTTGTCACATTACAATATTCAGTTAAAATTAATGGTTTAAAAGAAACACTTACCTTAATAGTTATTGGAACAGATGCACACACTAAATTTGAGACTGTAACTGAAAATGGAAGCAACTTTTTTAAGAGTGTGGCCATTGTCCAGGTTGTGAAAATGCAAACGGGTCCATCCCTTAATAGTTAACATTTTGGACCGTATATTATAAATGTTACCTTACACTAAAAAGTTTTTTTTATAAGTAACGTAGAAACACAATATACGTATTTTATTTGCCGTTGCTAGTCCCTCGTATTCTGAACAAACGTGTGGTTGTTATTGCTTGCATTATAAAAACTAACAAAAGCTCTGAAAGTATTTAGGCTATATCTTTTCTTCCTGTCTCAAAGAGTACCTACCGTTTCCTTCTACTGTATTCCTTAAAAAAAACTTCAAAGCATGTTTAACTAAACGATGCCTATTATTTCTACTAAGATGCTATTCACAATATTTCAGTCTTCGTTTTAGTATTTAAATTGATATAGAGACTACTTGAGGGTATACAATAGGCTTCCTTATTTTAACAAGAATACGTATATACGTATATGCAAAGAAGCATTAAACTGAGAGTAATTTCCTAAAGATCGTCTCTGTTTTATGTTCTCAGAAGTAGTGACTATGAATATCAAAGGAAATCACAGAGGTCCTAGTCATAAAATTGAATCCCATACTCCTCATTCGTGGCTTCAAATGTACAATTTAGCTACTATATAACGGCTTCCATTTCGATGATTACATTTTCTTTAATATATTCTGCGTCTTGAATTCGTTTCCATTTGGACCAGTTTTCACAGTAAGAAAAGGAAAAATGTCTGCGAGTGTTAAGTCAGGTGAAGAAGGGGGATAATTAAACTTTATGCTTCAGTGAGTGCAAAATGGGAAGGTGAATTGTCATGAAACAAGGGAATGCTGTGGAATGCACTATTCGCTATTTGCCCGTTAGACACATACTTTATATTTAATGCAAACCAAAAGAAAAGCATGGTTTTGATTCTGGACTTGTACAAATAAATCTTTTAGTGTCCTGGTTATTTGGCGTTTTGTATCTGCACCGTACTGAAGTACCCATACGTCATCAGCAGGTTTAATTTCGTTAAGAAAATTTATATTGTAACCGCAAGTCTGAAGTTTTTGCTGATCCGTATAACTGTGCATTACACACTTTGCACGCATCTTCCTCTTTCTTAAATCTTCGTATAAAATTTGTGGAACCGTCTACTTAATGACGCTAAATTCATCTGCCATTGTTCGGAGTGTTATTCTAGGACCTTCTACTACAATTTCACGAACACTTGCGGCTGAATTTGCATTTCGATTCTAAAGTCTTCCTGAACATCCTCACATCTATGTTTAAAAAGTTAAACCGTTCAAACGTACTATTATGACTTAATACGTTATTATCGTACACAGTTTTCAAGATTTCATAAGTTTTTCTTAACTTACAGAAAAATGTAATATCCATCTGTTGCTCCATGTCGACTGACATGATGTACTCATGCGTTGTCCAGAAGCTAGCAGCCGTTAACTACTCTCTATTGCTAAACTGACAACGGTTATATGCTGCTTTACTTTTGGTTCAATTTCAAGTGACTCCAGTGCAGCCACATCAATATGTAAATTAAATTGCCACTTATTTTTATTGTACATTGAAACGTAATTCCACGTGTACGATAATTAGTTTAGAGTATTATGCGTTATTACGTGTAGTTTTTTCTAATTCATTGAAGTGCAAATTAGGTTTTTAAATTAATAAGTAGTCAAAAACTATACTTTGAATTGATAATTATATTGAACTCATAAATGCAGTAATATAAAATCATTGTTGACAGGAAATACCAAGACAAACATCGAACCCAACATCAAATGTGTTGCCTAAAAAACTGCACACGATTAATTGTGCTGCTTTTGGCACTTAGGTGTTATCATTTACAATCGTATCATAGAGCTGAAAGTGTCAGTCTGTTGAAATAATTAATAATAATAATATTTAATTATCTTCCCTTTTCCTTATTGATTAACATTTATTAAAGCAAGAAACAATGAGAAAACTGTTGGAAATACCCTGCATGGTATAATAATGTTTATTCGAGCCTACTACTTTGCACTATTTGCTGTAACAGACTACTGTTGCTACATTTATTACTTTCTACGACAGTTGTCATATATTTCAAAACGCCATTCCCCCAAACGATTCACGCACTCCCTATTAATATGATCACCCCGAATTGGTCACCATGTTTAGAACGTTCGCCGAAGGCGTCTTTCAAATAACGCGGTAACGACAGCTTGTTGAATTCCTGATCTAATTTACTGAGCGTGACTGGAAAACACTTGTGCCATTATGTACAGACCAAAGAAAGCGTTTAAAATACGTTTCGTTCGTTTGGAAATCAAACAATAGAAAATTCAGATACCTACCATCTGGAAACTTGAAGTAATTTTCACTAATGGCTTGGAGAAGTACCCTAGAGATACCAGCAGTGGATGGAACATTAGAGTGACCAGATTACTACATATATTTTCCTAGGGCACTAACTACTACACTATCGAATGCATTGAGTATTTAGGAAAGAGGGATTCAAAAAATATATTATACAGGGTGTAATAAGTATGAATAGAAATATTTTGAAAGTAAATAGATGTGCTGAACAAAAAATTCTTATATCAGAATCTTCTATTCCCTGTATATGTAGTGAAAAAAGTGATATACCTGTGCTCGAAAATAACTACTTTTCCTACGAGTTATACATACTGTTTTTTCTCCGATCGGATTTAATTAATATTTTATTATTTTTTATTTGTAAACATCAGATAGTTCTTACTACTTAGTTCAGAAAATAACGCATAGAAGACGTTGTACGGATACTTCGTAAACATATCTAAAGTAACCTATTTTTTTTCCTTATTTCCCCTCTTCGCATGTCCTGTTAGGCTCGTAGATTCTCAGATGAATCCTGGTTAACATAAGCAGTTCTGTGGATCTGTTTGTGCAAGGTCCTTTAATAAATGCCTTGCTATGGATTAACCCTGGTCTGTTGGCCCATCTACGGATTGCATTTCTTGATATTTTCAATGTAGGTTCAAGTTAGTATTAGGGCTCTGTTGATCCCTGCCTTGCGAGATCATCCACTCCTTCACAGTGCCCCGGAACTCAGAGTCAGACTTTGCTATATATAGCTGCTCCGGTACCTGTCTAGGTTTTTGAGCCGTTCGTGTACCAGATTAAACTTCCAGTAGGTTAGTCCTGTCTAGATGCTCCCTACTGTATTCGATCCTAAATTATTATTTCTAAAAGTGTAGCTGTTAGGTGTTTTGACGTCATATGGTACGTTCTCATGTCTAATGTAGACCTCCAATGCTCTCAATAAACCTCGTGTGTTCTGTCCCTGCATGTAGCTTGTACTGTGATCTCTGCAATCTATATATTCCCAATCTAGTTGCCCCCCTAATCGGCAGGTGCAGAGGGGGACGGTCGAGGAGGATTACATTGTAGCGATGGGCGTTGTTCTCGTTGTCCCCGTGATGCCTAGACACGAAAGAATTTGAATGTTGTCTAGTCTTAGTTTTGCTGTTTTCTGATAGACCTTGGGCCACCACACCAAGCTTGTGTATGTTATTGTTGGTCTGATTACTCTGGTGTATAGGCAGTACACCGTACTTGTTCTGGCACCGCATGATTTGCTCTAAGTGCATCTAACCACCGCTAGGGTAATTTCCGCTTTTCCGATTACTTTCTCTGTGGTGATTCTAGGTAAGCTTGGAGTCTAGAACTACCCCCAAGTACTTTACCTCTCGCGACATGTTGATTCGTTGACCGCCTAAGAGAAGACGACCTACATTCTCTTGATTCCTCCATCTCGTAGATAGCATTAATCTCTGAATACAAATTAAATTATCCACGTATATTGAGGTTGTCATTAAGCCAATTTAAGAACGAGGCAAACTAACATTATAGAAAAGACATGTACTTTTGTGGAGAGAACGAAAAATGGGATGCACCGAAAATAGTGCACGTGTTCGCCAACCTAAACGTTGGCAGCATACAAGACTAAAATATTAACTCTCCGGCCTAGGCCACATTTTCGTCCGCTCAATTGTGGTTGCCAAGCAACCACCATGAGCACCCGTTCGGACCAGAACCAGTTCTCAGAATACCACAATGCAATGCAGAACTAGAAGTGAAGAAGTGGGTGAAAACCCAATTCGCTCAGGACTGGTAGTCGCAACAAGGACCTAGGCAGGCGAAACTCTTTATCGGAGAGGAACCACTACCAAAGTTCCAAGAACTCCTAAAGTTTAACAAGAAGCAAATCAGGACCCTAACAGGACTCCTAACGGGGCATGTCACCTGAACAAACACCTACATAGGATCGGCATTATAGACTATCCCACTTGCAGATTATGCCATGAAAGGGACGAATCCTCTCTTCACATAATGTGCCAATGCCTCAGTCTCATGAGGCTGCCGCACAAATATCTTGGGGCTGGAATACTGGAACCGGAAGATTTACAGCTCATCCCCTTGAACCAGCTGCTAGCTTTCGCGGCGCGTACAGGGCTTTTTGGGGACAAGCCTTAACAGGGCGGATTGCACAATGGGCCTATGGCCTGAGTGCTGTAGGTGGAAATTATCTGCACCGCTTCATACAATACGATACAATAGTATCGCGTATAGGTATTTTTATTTGGAAAACATAGGCGCATCTGCAAAGTGGAAAGCTGAGGTTTTGCTATATATAGTTGCTCCGGTACCTGTCTCGGTTTTTGAGCCGTCCATGTACCAGATTAAGTTTCCAGGAGGTTAGTTCTGTCCAGATGCTCCCTACTCTATTGGATCCTAAATTATTACTTCTAAAATTGTAGCTGTTAGGTGTTTTGACGTCATATGGTCCGTACTCTTGCCTAATGAAGACCTCTCAATAAACCTCGTGTGTTCTGTCCCTGCACGTAGCTTGTACTGTGATTCCTGCCATCTATATATTCCCAATGTAGACACCGCCCTAATCTCCAGGTGCAGAGGAGGATTCTTGTTGGCCCCGTGATGCCAAGACACGCAAGTCTATGCATCTTGTCTAGTCGTAGTTGGGATGTTTCCTGCTAGACCTTTAGCCACCACACCAAGGCTGTATATGTTATTGGTGGTATGACTACTTCGGTGTGTAGACAGTACACCGTACTTGGTCTGACACCCTACGATTTGCTCTGAGGGCATCTAACCACCACGAGGGTAATTTCCGCTTTTCTGATTACTTTCTCTGTGCTGATTCTAGATAAGCTTGGAGTCTAGGATTACCCCAAGTACTTTACCCCTCGCGGCAGATTGATTCGCTGACCGCCCAAGAGACGAAGACCCAGACCCTCTTGATTCCTCCAACTCGCAGATAGTATTAATCTATAAATACAAATATTAAATCGACGTATATTGAGCTTGTCATTAAGCCAATTTAAAAAGCAGGCGAATTAGCATTATAGAAAAGCCGTGTACTTTTATGCAGAGGAACGAAAATGTGATATACCGAAAATAGTGCTGTGTGTGCTAACCTCAACGTTGACAGCAAACCAGTTAAAATATTAACTTTCCGGCCTAGCCACATTTTCGTCCGCTCAATTGTGGTAGCCTATGAACGACTATAACATGTAGTAATCATTCACTTTTAGGAGCGAAGACACGCCGGAACAGTAACTTTTTATTCCGATCGGAAAAAAAGTATTTACGTGTGCTTATTTTAATTGTTTTGCGCTGACATGGCATAATAACATCAATTTGTTGTTAAACTGTTTTTCAGTTTGGATTCAATTGAACAATGCTGTAAGACCGTAATATGCTGTAAAGTTTTCTGATCGCCGATTACCGAATGTGCAAAATATTGTAAATGAGTGCGAGAAACAGGTCAGTTACGTACTACCAAAAATATAAAAATTTGAGAACATATTAAAGATCATCCCACTGAATACTCGGCAAATTATCAATAACTTAAACATATATGATTTGTCTGTTTACATTATGTGGACGAATAAAGCATGCTTTGCTCGTCATGTAATTCTAAATTACCACACTAGCCGTAAGAAAAGTAACAAAACTGCTTAGGTGGAATTTCATATTTACAACATATGACATCTTACCAGGTGAAAGACCTTTAGGATTCAGAAATAATTTCATATTCATCCATAACGGTGCGTCTCCACAGTTTACCATACAAGTGCGTAATTGGTTAGATGCAACTATTGCTGGTCAGTGGTTTGGACGTCGCGGGTCCCGAGATTGGTCCGCACGATGTCCGAATTTGAATATGATCGATTCTTTCCTTCAGAAACACGTAAAATTTTTGGTGAAGGTTGGTGAAATTCACGACGTAGCCACTCTTCATCAACGAATCGAAAATGCTTTCTAAGTTGTGCGAAAAAACATCCCAGCAATTATTACTTTAAAGAACTTTCGCATGTATGAAAAGTGGAGGAGGGCATTTTGACCAGAATTTATGAAAATATATTCGATTCCAATCTTCTTAAATTATATAATCTTTATGTTGTTCATAATGTAAGCAGGATTATAGGTAAATTGGAAAGTTGACTAAACTTCTGTAAATTCCCAGTAAATCTGCGGTTCTCGATAATGGATTTCAACTTTGTCTTACTGTATCTCAAGAATTACAAAGAATAGACGTTCCTGTTTTAAGAATTCATTGTTTAGCACAAGAAAATCTATTTACTTCCAACTGTGATATATTTAACTCTGTTACACCCTGTATAATATATATTTGTACTGACTATCGACTACTATCTTGTTTATATGGTTTCATATTTTATATTAGGTAACGCCTAGTTTACATATGTAGGATATGCCAAAACCCTGTTATTCTTGGAACCGCACCGTCTACATTGACATATAAGTTATATCTGTGATTTATGAGCTAATACTCCATTATTGTCAGTGTCATACTTAATGATCGATGAAATAGCGGAAAACAGTAAACACATTTATCATTATTGTTAAATAATAAGGTTATTTGTATTTTTGACAATTTTTGTAGAGAACATGAAATCATGCTTGAAAGTGTTAAGTTAGCCTGTTGCGTGAGCTAAATCCGTCACATTGTAGAATACACGGATGGGTAACATAACTGGCATTTCGAGGTTTAAAATCATTGTTAGTATTTTTCAGAAGACGTTCGATTCAAATTTGAGGCAACAACAAACAAGAATAAAGAAACTATTAAGTACGATCTTCTGACCAAAACGAAAGAAATATAATTAGAAAGTTTATTTTTAAAATTCGAACGACTAAGTGATTAATTGATCTATTATTATATTTATCAAGCCCATGCCCCAACTACAACTAAAATACCCTGGGAAAGTGCCATGCTCAGGAATTCAATCTAAGAGACTTTGATTATATCACTCCGAAGTAAAACGCCTCGACTATTACTATATCGCGGTTCCTACAATAATACAAAGTAGTCAATCAAGTAGAAGTTTTGTTTTAATCTGAAAACGCAAGTTAAGTTTTATAAGTATAGGTAATACAATGCGGTCCATAAGTAACGGATAAATTCATTTTCTACGTAATTCACAATTTATGAGTAAAATCCTGAAGCACGTCAATTTGTAATTCTAAAATGATATTTTTTAAGCATAATTCTATACCTCCCCCTTCAACCCCCTTGAAGTGACAGCAACCCCTTTAAAATTCTTAAATGCAACGAGGGTGCGTGTGATAGCTCATTTGAAAGGGTTTTTAATTCTCTATCCAGCAATATAAGGTTTTTTGAATTTTGTATATTCTCCATCAAGAAAATTAAATTTGAAAATTTTAAAATGTATTTGAAATGTATACAATCAAATGTATCCTAAACTATGCCTATATGCCAAATATCGGTCAAATCTAACTTTTCTAATTGATTTTGTGTCATAACTATTGAATTTAAATGTATCGTTTTTCTTAATACGCAGGTGGCAAAATACCCAACAAAAAGAAAGAAGTAAAAATGGTTTCTTTTTACATATCAGACAAATAAACAAATAAATGAAACACTTTGTCTGCCCCACGAAATATATATTTCTCAAAATAAATTAATAAATGGCTAGCGCTTTCACAGTGAAAAACACCACTGCATCTTCAGGCACAAAATAAGTTCATCTAAATCAAAAATCTGTAAATGCAATTGAAGGCGAAGCTTAATACATACCTCTTAACAGAAACTGAACAGAAAATAAAAGAAAAGGAATATATATTTCGTGGGGCAGAAAAGGGGTTTCATTTATTTACTGAAATTCCCCATTATGAGTTTGGACATCAATCTGATGATATCAGACAAAGTTATACATTTAAATTTATTTATTTGCTACACCTGTGCAAACTTATCATTCTACTTATTTTTCGCTGATTGTCAAGTTGGCCATTATTTTAACAATGAGTCTTTCGGTTACCCGAAGAATTGAAATTTTGATATTATTAGGATGGGGTGATAAAACAAGAATGCAGAAGCAGGTATGCGAAATCTCCAATACTAAGTATCCTGACCGTCGCATTTCTCAGTCTACGGTTAGTAGAATAGGAAACAAATTTCGTGAATTTGGAAATGTCACAGATATTCCTAAATCTGGTAAGAAACACATTTCAGCAACGCCTCCATTATTGTCAAGAAACAACGGGCGCCCAGTTTGAACATTTGATTTAAAATGTTTCATGTGCTTTTGTTTACTTAGTGACATTAAAAATGTAATATTTTTCCATTAAAAATTTAGAGAAATTCAAAAAACCTTATATTTCTGGATAGAGAATTAAAAACCCTAGCAAATGAGCTATCACACGCACCCTCGTTCCATTTAAATATTTTAAATTTTGCTGCCACTCCAGGAGGGCTGAAGGGGAGGTATAAAATTATGCTTAGAAAATGTGATTTTAGAATTAAAAATCGACGTGTTTCAGGATTTTGCTTATAAGTTATAAATTACCTAGAAAATTAATTTATCCGTTACTTATGGACCGCACTGTATACATATATATATATATATATATATATACAGGGCGGTCGTAAAATGTCCTCCTCCTACTAAGTTTTGCACGGACGGATATTTCTTCACAAAATTCTGTGTGCTTTAATACGAGGGGCTAAATACTACGTTTTAGTACATATTTAAATTTTATAACTTCCATAACTAATATTTTTTTTATGGCAATGGGAGTCGAGTGACACCTCATACCACAGGTATTTTAATTCTGCAACAGATCTTTGAGTTTCATAAAAGAATATTTATCCAGAAAAAAATCACAGATGATTGAAAATAACAAGTTTAGGGAAAAAACACTCACAAATTACCACGTAGCCGTCATATCTAACACAAATAAGCTGTAAATATATAAATTAATAGGTAGAGATTATTATTGGAAGTACGAGATAATCCAGGCAAAGTGTTTCGACAGTTATTATTAAATTTGGTTTTTTCGCAAAATTATAAATTTTCTGTGTCTTTCTACTACGGAAACTACACGTATTAGGTTGTTTTTACTAATCAGTGATGTTTTGTTTTACATTATTGTAAGCACTTATCATGTAATTTAATTGTCTATTTTTGAGTACTTCAGAATCCCATGCTCAACAAATTCTGACAACACTTGCTTCTAGAAATATAAGTTACTTATTTGAAATTTAAAAAATTTAATATAAAATTTCTACCTCGGAATATTTAAAATAAAATAATTCACAGTAATTTTAGTCCAATATATTTTATCCACATTAGGAAAGTGATAACATATGTAGTTAATTTGATCTTAAAGGGTTTCGATAAAAAAATACCGGTATCTTAAACGGATTTAAATTTATTCAAATAGTACAAAAAGAATTATAACAAAAATAGTAATTGATAGCTCAAGGCCTAAAGTTCAGATTTTTACTTCCAACAAGGGCCCCGTGTGTCGCTCGACATACGTCCAACCTGTAAGGCAATTTTATGTGTTCAACATTTCGAGAGTAATTGATTCTACGGCGGTTACGATTTTATTGCGTAGGTCTTCCAGAGGTCCAGGTTTAGAATTGTAGACGCTGTGTTTGACATATCCCCACATAAAAGAATCTAATGGAATCAAGCCTGGAGAATAAGCAGGCCAAGGAATCGATCCTCATCTTCCTAACCAGCTTTCCGGAAAATTGTGGTCTAGATTGTCGTACAATTATTACGAAGTGCGGAGGTGCTCCCTCCCCTTGAAATACGATAGCGCGAACGTCCGCAACTTGAGGAATGGCGTAATTTTCTAACATATCCAAAAATACGCGGCCCTAGCACTCTTATACTATAGTAAAAATCACTCTGAGTTTACAGCACGGGGAAGATATGGCTATAGTAACCTTATGGAGTTTATCTCTCCCATGTTGCCAGATCTTCGACAGTAAGCGACGGACAATGATTCTTTAAGTAAACTTAATAAGCAACCAGAAGTTCTCAACAAGTGTTCGCATAGATCTTGGATATTTCTGTATTATCTGTTATTATTTAAAGGACGTCAACAATGTTAAGTTTTGTATATTTACAACAAATTCGTTTTTAATTTGGAGAAATTTGAATCTACGGTTTTTGGGACTTTCTAATTTCAACTGCAAATGCGATGTTATCACTTATAAAGTAGTAGCTATATAATTTAAATCAATAAGCAATTAGTAGGAAGATAGTTATCCTACCTTTGTAAATATAAGAAACCTCCTTCTATGTATAGAAATTCCTGCCAGACTGTACATGGTATTATTATTCATTACATTAGTTCTTCACAGCGTGTTGACATAGTTACTGTATAATATAATTATTGTAACTGCATTTTGCCGCCTACCTTTGTAGAAACACTAATTATTATCACAACAATAAATGGTTATATTATTATTTATATCTTGAATTTACTCTTTACGAAAATTATTGCTTACAGGAACTACTCACAAGTATTTATAATCATAACTACATTTATATTCATATTAATTTATCTTTTATTCTATTATACTAGCTACAACAAATATCTTTTATTTAAAATACCATTGATCCAGCGTTTTCTAACTTCCATGCTGTTTGAGAACAGCTGGAAAATATGTAAGAAGCAAAGCCGCGTTGAACAAAGAATTAGCAAATGAGCTGTGTGCAATACAAAGGCAGGATTTATTTTGATTGACAGTTTTACATATCATCCAAAACAACTTTTTGGAAGGATATGGCAATACTGTACTACGTAAGGCCAATGCTGTAAACTCAGGGTGATTTTTACTATAGAAGGCGCACACCACACATTCACTTTCGAGGAATTTCTTCCGTGTTCTGTATGTTCACTAGGCACACCAGAACCAATTTACCTCTCCCGAAATGCGATACGTTGTTTCGTCAGGAAAGGCGTGTCTTGTTAAAAGACCATCATCTTCATACAAGTTGTCGCTCATCATCATTGAAAATTAAAAACGGACTAGTTTAACATTCTGATTGATATGGTAAAAGAGCTGCAACTTCTCTATGCTTCTCCATGCTACCGTTTCCTTAAATTGATTATACCAGCGCTTAGTTGACTTATCGTCAGGTGGAGTAGCATGATATAAGCGAGAAAGCTTGTCATATTCTAATTATGGATTGATACTCAGTATACCATAAAAAGCATTGCGCTTTCTGTTGAATTGTTGCCATTTTTTAAAAACTGTCAGACAGTAATAAGAATAAATAAACGCACATTTGTAGAAACATAATATTTTGAATGAAAATCAAGATAACCTGAATTGTATGATGATAAAATAAATTATCTGCTACATATCTATTGTGTTTTTACCGTGAATTATTGTATATTAAATTATACTATAATTGGCACTTTATTTATTTTAATACTTGTACACAACCACTGTTTATTTACATTACAGCCAACTATCTCTAATCTATAATAGTTTTTCCCGGCTTAAGAAAGAACTAACTCCCTTACATGTTCTGATGGTCGACGGGAAGGGTTTGATTTTCTTGTACTTTTGGTGTTTTATTTCTATGTGTTCGACAATTGTTACATCCTGCGACCGCTTCCCTATCGATTTTCCAAGTTTAGACACCAATCATAGCTACATTTATACGCCTTCGTAGTGACAATAACTGGATGATTTGCATGTGTTAGTTTCAGAACCTTGCCTTGGGCCTGTAGTGAAATTATGACGCATCTTCCCCAAAGTAAACATCCTCTATGAACAGATAAGTGATTTCTCTTCCTAGAGAATGCAACATATTCTTCACCTGAAATAGCTGTTGGCCAACCATGTAAAATTGTAAATTTCTGAGTTTCCGCTGCGGTTATAGATGGGTCTCTATAGGCTTCTAAAAGTAGTATATCTCTTGGTGGTATCAATTTATCTCCTGAGCATGGTAAGACAACCTACTTAATCCATCTGCATTGCTATGCAAGTTTGTTGCTCGAAGTTCAATCAAATATGAATAATTATGCACCATTATTGTGAACCTTAACGTTGGGGGTGACATAACAACTGGCATTTGTATATTTGGATTTAATAATCCCAGTAACAGCTTGCTATCTGTAATAATGGTAAAATCACTAGTACCCAATCAGATCGCGATTTTCCAGAACCCTTCCTACACCATAACAAGATGCATGACATGAAAGTATTAACGGGTTTGTGTCATCATAATGTGCTAAAACATCTGTTGATCTTAATAATTCCTTTAATATCATTATAGCTAAAGAATGTCTACTTGTAAATATGTATCATGTCCAAAAAGATTGCACTTCCTTTTCGTTTTTAGGTTCTAGAGCTCGTAGAATAACCTTTATTATTTTCCGGTAGGTTGTATACTCCTTTCAGATATTCTAAAATGTAAAATACTCGGTTTCTTTCATACCTAACCGGTACTTATTCTCACATGCTGTTATGTTTGCTTTAACGACCCTATGCAATATGATTCGTAATGATGTATACTGTTTTTCTTCAGTTCTTCCTGCTCCTACAATGATGTCATCGAGGTATGCTGCAACTCTTTGTTCACCAACTACCAAAGTATACACGAATTTCTGAAAATCCGCAGTGCAGTTGATGGGCCTTAAGATAAGCGGCTTTCCGGAAATAAAACATCATTGCTGATACGCTTAAGACAAGTCCAGATATTAGAATACTCTGGAATTTTTCCCAATCTTAGCGAAGATTTCCATTGCTGCCGGAAGTAGATATGCATTTTTCTTGATCATCGCATTAACCGTACTACGATAGTCGCCACATAATCTGTAAGAATTATCCTTCTTACGCACATCCACTAAAGGTGCTACTCAATCTGAATACTGCACTAGTTGTAACAATCTTTGACTTATAAGTATATCTATCTCTTATTCTACCGCGGTGGTATGGCGAACGGAACACTTCTGTACTTTTGAAATTTATGGTCGAGCCTTTTTCTTCAATTGTATATGTATTTTGCTTTCACTATTCGCTCTCAGTTCCTTAAAAGCAGCAGCGTTCTGTGCAACTATCTCTCATATTGTAGAAGCTGGAACGATGTTCACTCCTTGTAGCGAAATGACTAATTTTGGAAATCAGTCACGGTCCATTAGGTCAGATACCTTTCTAGCCACAAATATAACAGATTATTCACTATTAATATCGTAAAACTTCACACTCACCGTAGTAAGGCTCTTAATGGTGAATTATTCTTATGACCAGATACGTAAAATGGCTTTGGTTTCCTGTAACACTATATTATATTTGCTTTTCGGCCAAGTACGTGCATTAATAATTGAACAACCAGCTCTTGAATCGACCACCATCTTTACAGGTGTATTACTAATTGGCACCGTAACCGTAATGGGATTTTTTCTTTCTTCTGTATGTGTAGAATATTTAACCGATGCAGGCATTGACTTTTACCTGTATCTTGTTCTATATTGTGCTTTGCTCCACAGTGAAAGCAGTTCTCATACGTAGTCGTATGTTTCTTATTTAATGACTTGTCCACTGATAACCTCTTGTATTTACTCCATTTCAACTGTTTGATTCGTTTCCCTAAGCCGTTCCGCCTGCTACTGCTAGCTCCTAAGCTTTCGAAGATGATAATTTCTCTTCTAATAAGAGACGTGTTTGCACATTCTGGTCCAATACACCGGAAACAACTTTGTCTCCACATTTGATCTAATTTTTTAAAATCCTTAAATCAGCTACAAAATATGCAACCGGTTCGTTCAGATGTTGATTGCGCTTATTAAAATGGTATCGTTGCACAATTTCATTCAGAGAAGGATTAAAATATTAATCGAATTTCTTCACTATGTCCTCAAAACTTAGTCTTCTAGCAGTGATGGGGTCAACAAAGACCGTAACATGTTATAAGCTGCGGCTTCTATTGAGGATAATAAGACTGTTCGAACCCTTAATTTGGTTTGCTTCAAAATAAAATTCAGCACGTTCTGGGCACAGCACAGCAATTGAGTAGTTTTGTGGAGTCATTGTCATAATTATTCAAATTACACTCGCACAACTACCAATTACTAAAATTAATTAATTTATAACTTTAAGTATACACAAATAAAATTAACTTATAGGTATTTTATAGACAAAACTATTCACCAAAGTAAAAAATGCAACCCCTCGCACCATAATGCGGCGTAACAGTATTAAAAAATACACATTCCGTGAGTTCTCTTTCAATTAATCAAATTTATGTCATGCAATACAAAGGCTAAGCTTTGTACAACATAATTACATATCAATTAATGTAGTACTCGTTTCAGGGGTTTAAGCGTGGTGTTTAATGGAATGAAAGCTAACGGAATGTGTGTTTAGCTGGTGAAATACAAAGAGATAAAAAATGAGCACATTGGAGAGTAGCATAATATACTATTGTTGAATCTAGCGTTTTGAAAATTTTATTTAATAATATTGACTACTTAAAATACTTTCAATACTGTAAATTTAGCAGATAATACGAAGTCGTATTTTATGTTCAGGCAATAAATAAACAAGTACTAGTTCTAGTATTATTTTCAAAGCAAATGCAATTAGTTTTTGAATAAAAACATATTCATACACAGATAAATAAATAGATAAAATGTAATTAACCTGTCAGCAGAAAAATATGAAGCAGCTAATCAGATGCCACTGGCAGTTGATAATACACAAAAGGATACGCCGTGATATATGGAATCCAGGAATACAATTGAGGATTAATGTCGCATTCGAAATAAAGAGCTCGATAACAGCGGAATTAATAACTGAATGCATGTGAAGTTCAAGTGTATGAAACAGTATCCTAGAATCGGTGTTTGTTTTGTATACGAACAATGCAGGATTGTACACGAAAAATATTGGCTTTTACTTTAACCTTCCAGTAGTCGCACGGGGTCTCACAGATCTGAAAATTCTTATTTCAGCTATAACTCTGTAATTTTTTGATCTTACGCTCGGTACCTTTCGATAGAGTACTCTCTTATGCTCATACGAATGCGCATTAGTTTAGGTGTATTCTTTTGAGAATTAACCCCTGTGAGCCAAGTGAGGTGTCCTTGTAAGTGAATACATATTGATGGTGTTAGTGATGGTTGAGCTGATTTAAATCATTTGATTCTCTTTTTTACACTAAATGAACCTTATTTTCATTATCTCAATAATGACATATGGCCTTTTTTAAGTAATATTTGAAAAAAACAAAAAATATTAAGATAATATCAAGAAATGTACATTTTGCTTTGTTATTATTTTGTGAATTTTCAAATAAAGTTAGAAATTAAAATTTGGTGACGAATGTGTTTTATTATCCTAATAAAGAAATATATTCAGTAATGAGCAATATATCTCAGTTAGTATGAGTGCAAAAAATCAGAATACAAAGGGGTCTGAGAGACCTACTGCGATTACTGCTGTCCAAATAAAAGGTGTGACTACTGGAAGGTTAAGCTTTTCCTTATCAAGGACGACAAATTACCATAATCCTTAATTATTCTTATTATGTGTGCTGCCACGTATGTACAGCAGCAATGCGACATTGAAGAGCTGCAATCACGAATAATGATTGTTATTATAATGGTTCAATACGTGCTGCCACCTTCATACCAGTAACTGGATTGTATCCAAACAACAGTGAGTTTCTGTCATCTATTACGTATTTAGTTGTGATATTATCTACATTCAAGTTAACCGATCCTGAATTATCGTACATCGGTAACCCCGATAACACTATGGTCAGAAAGTGCTACATGCGCGTTGTTATTTCTGCAACAAATACATTTCATTGCAAAAACGAACATGCTGTGTACGAAGTTCAATATGAAATCCGATTCTTACAGACAGGAAATAGGTCCGTTGACAGGTAAAGATGTTTGCTATAGTATATTCCAAGTCGTTATGTCCCTAACGGCTTAAGCGAGTCCACGACTATCGCTTGTACCTGCCTGCGCTGTAAAAGTGCGTGAATTACGTTAGCTGTCCTTTGTCTTTTTTTAACCAATGAGGCAAAGGGAAATAGAACGCGTGTGCGTAGTTTGCAACATACTATACTTTGGCTATTCAGAATCATTAGCGCGCTGCGGTTATTTTTTTTAATATGCGCCGTATTACAAGAAATTATATACATGCAAACAATTTCAAAGCAATTACATAATAAATAAAACAACAAAAGTAACATTATACAATATAATTATCAGTTATAATTTTATTAATCACTATCATCATCTTCAATGTGAAAGTCGTCGTTCGAATCAGAATCCATTCATAAATGAATCACAAATGGATTTACTTCTTCAATTATTACACGTTCGCGTTCCCAATAATCTTGAATTGTTTTATCAGCATGTTGAACTGTTTTTTTCCAAATTTCAGGTGTCACTGTAGACAGTGCTTCTTTCCACATACTTATTACATTCTTATCACCATAGCCATCTCGCCCAATGTGCGCATCATAATAGTTTTTGCAGATGCACCATATTTGCTCAATTGCATTGAATTGACAATGATAGGGAGGAAGCCGCAAAACTTGGTGACCGGCCTCATTTATTATTTGGTCAACTATGTAAATCTTTGGCTTTTTATGATATTGTGCAATTTTAAGTAAATTATCTTTTTTCGCATCTTTCGGAAAATCTATTTTTTGCCTTTGTAGCCACTGTTTAATATCTGCTTTAAGCCAGCTGGTAACTGGTTGTTTCTCCATAAGAGCTGAGTGATAGGAAGTGTTATCCAAAACTATAACTGATGGCTGTTCTAAATTACCCAACAGATCTTCTTTTAACCACTTTGTGAAGCGTTCAGCATTCATGTTATCATGATAATCCGCGCTGCTGGAAGTTGAAGAAAGAACATGTGCAGCTTCAGCAACAAATCCATCTTCCGTTCCCGCGTGTAGAACGATCATCTTGCCAACTTCTTTTAATTCCACCTTTTCCAAAAACCCATGTTTCATCTACATACACAAATTTTAAGTTTTGTTGTTTTAAGGCTTTGAATTTGCGTAGAAGTGTAGCTCTCTGGGGAAACGGCAAAAAGTCACCGGAAAAAAAGCCCCGGAAAAAAGTCGCCGGAAAGAAGGTCACCCGGAAAAAGTCACCGGTAAAAACGTCACCCAGAAAAAAAGTCACCGGAAAAAAAGTCACTGGTAAAAACGTCACCCGGAAAAAAGTCACCGGAAAAAAAGCCACCGGGAAAAAAAGGCGCCCGGAAAAAAAGTCACCGGATTATATTTTGTAATGAAATTGAAGGAATTATAAAATGCAACATCGTATTTTTAAATGTAACTTATATTACTGGAATTTTGTACAGCTATTGTGCTTCTCGTATTTGAAATCTCGATACCGGTCAAATGCCCGCCGCGGCGGGCATTTGCTCGTTTTTGTTAATAAAATAAAAATGCACATATTGCTCACTTTTAATACTAGGCTATACTTTTAATCCTGGGAGAAACACATACTTTTATTTTTACTTATTAAAAAGTTGCTGTACATGTTTATTATATTAAATATAAATCTATACCGTTGCACAACATTGCGGCATTCCTCGCCGGACGTTGAGAAGTCATGTAAAATCTGCAACATCTTCAAGATCACCTGGAAGACCATCAGTTTTGACCCAACAGTTAGAAGATGAGTTGGGAGCCAAAATTGTCCGATTCGCAGAAAGAGGGTTTCCCTTAATTCCCAAAACCCTAAGAAGAAGTGTCTATTCTTTCGTTGACAAACGAAGAATTCCAAATAAATTCAATAAAGAGAAAAAGGTAGCAGGAAGGAATGGTACAGATCCTACATGAGGCGCCATCAGAACTTATCTCGAAGAAAAGCACAAAATATGAACCCTGCTCGGGCTCAAAATTTGAACAAACTTATTGTGGAAGATTATTTCAAGAAATTAGATGCCCTTTTTGAGAAGACGGAATTAAAAAATAACCCACAAAAGGTGTATAACATAGACGAAAAAGGCTGTCAACTTACCCTGCATCACCAGCAAAGTGTTATTGCAAAAAAAGGAGCAAAAAGAGTTCATCTAGTGGCTCAAGAGCATGCCGAAAACGTAACTATTGTGGCATGTGGGAATGCTATGGGTCCCCCCCCCCCCCCCCGATTTTATTCAAAGGCAAGAGAATGAAACCAACTTTTTCCGATGGACTTCCTCCTGGGTCTGAGGTTCGCATGACCACTAAAGGGAGTATGACTACTGAGGTTTTCCTGAAATGGCTTCAGCATTTCTCAAAATTTATGTCGGCTCCTCCAGTAATTTTGATTTTTGATGGGGCTTCTTGCCATCTGGACATATCCATTGTTGACAAAGCTGAAGAGTTAGGTATCCACTTGTTGTGCTTACCAAGCAACACAACACATGAATTGCAGCCGATGGACAAGGCTGTATTCAGATCCTTCGAACATTACTGGGACGAAGAACTTCTTCAGTACTGGGAAAACCATCCTGGAAGAAACTTGAACAAGGAAAGATTTTCTGACATATTCACTCCTGTTTGGGGAAGATCAATGACTATAAACAACATATCCAGTGGTTTCAGAGCGACTGGAATTTTCCCGTTTAATAAAAACATTATCCCAGACTACGC
Organism: Limonius californicus; assembly: GCA_014611495.1. Classification (NCBI taxonomy): domain Eukaryota; kingdom Metazoa; phylum Arthropoda; class Insecta; order Coleoptera; family Elateridae; genus Limonius; species Limonius californicus. The sequence goes on from JABXWE010019260.1 coordinate 28,710, forward strand.
TTATGCACCTAGTTTGCCAACCAACAGAGAAATTCCAGAGGTCAACAGAGAAAGTCCAGGGGTCGAAGAATGGAATTCGGAGGATGAGCAGCCACTAAGTTTGTTGATCAAAAACTCGCAGAACAAGAACACGGGTGCTTCCAATTCATTTTCGGAAGTTTTGGTAACACCAAATACCGAAAAGTCAAAGACAGCTACAGCGCGGAAGAAGGCTCTAAACCAGGGCTTCTTAAACTGTTTTCATTCACGACCCCATTTATGATTGCGAGTTTCCGTTGCGACCCCATATAAATATAAAAGAAAGATAAATAAATATTTTTTGATGATTTATTTATTAGGTAACAATATACATATACATATGAAAATATATAGTTTTAGAATTCGCTTAGAAACATACAAAAATCTAAAATTAAAAATTGCACAAAAAGTTGTAAAATTGTATTTATTATAGTTACAAAAATTATATGCCCTATTTTTCAGCAAAATTGCATTTTTTGCAATAACATAAATAAAAGGGAATTCTGACCGTCTTAGTTCGCTCGAATATATTCGAACGCAGTCGTTGAGTGGTAAGTATTAAATTAAAATTAAAGGAAAAAATTTAATGAGATGGATGTGCCTGTTTTTTATTGCATAACAAATTAAATCTTGGTGGAATGTTTGATACTGCTGGACGTAAGACCTTTTCAACATTTTTTAGCGATGAACGATATTGGGATTTAATATGTGTTAAAGCTGAGAAAGTAACTTCACATAAATATGTGGTGTTGAATGGCAGAAGAACATTTAACGCCATATCAGCGATTGTGGGAAATTCAGTTCTAGTTCCGATCCAGAATTCAGTGAAGGGCTTTTTTTGAAATTGTAGTTTTAAGTTTGAGTCACTCGAAAGCTCAGCAAATTCCTCTTGAGCTTTAAGTGACAGGTGATCAATCTCACTTAAGCCAATCCAAAACGGCTTTTGAATCCAAGCTACCTTTTTGAAATCAATATTT
>JABXWE010019264.1:0-19556 GCA_014611495.1 Limonius californicus
CAGATCATGCAACTATGCAATATTTGTGATAAAACAAATAACTGAAAAAGACCTAGAATTTAATAAACCGGCTTACATGTGCTCCATAGATTTACAAAAAGCCTTCGACAATATTCAGCTCCAAGATGTGATAAAAATACTATACGACAGGCAAACACCAAATGCAATAATAAACACCATTAAAGATATATACATGGAGAACACCATGAAAATCAAGCATCACAACAACATAACGGATAGTATACCATCACAGAAATTATAAAGATCGTAAAATCAAGTCGGGGATATCAAATGGGAACACGAAGAATAAACATAGTACGCTATGCGGATGACGCCATACTAGTTGCAGATACTGAGGGCCATCTACAAAGAATGCTATACCTTTTCGTTAATACCTGTAGGACATTTAACCTAACCATCTCTATCGACAAAACAAAATCAATGGTGATAGCGCAAGACCCAGTAAGATGTAAACTGGTGGTAAATGATGAAATTATACAACAAGTGATGGAAATACAGTATCTCAGAACAGTAATAACAAGCTCCGGAGACTTAAACAAGGAAATAGAAGGACAAATAACAAAAGCAAAACGAATAGCTGGATGTCTCAACCACACCATCTGGAGCAATCAACACCTAAGAAGAGAAACGAAAACAAGAATATACAAAAGTACTGTACGGCAATAACAACGTACGCAGCAGAAACAAAACCCAAACATCAAAGAGCAGACAACAGATGGAAGCTACAGAAATGAACGTACTCAGAAGAATCACTGGAAAAACAAGACTGGACCGAGTAAGAAACACAAATATTAGAGAAATGTGCCACATTGAAGAAATAAATGACTGGGTACACCGGAGAAGAGGGGATTGGAACGCACATATTAATATTATGGACGAGAGTAGAGTTGTACGAATTGCAAGAGACAACCAACCCAGGGGCAGAAGAAACATAGGGCGGCCCTGAAAGAGATGGAGCGACACAATCCCATAAATAGTATGGCAAAAGAACAGGCTGATAGCCTACAATGGAAGAAAGAAGAAGAAGAAGAACATCGATGAAACAAGATTAAATAACTTAAGATTCCCCGACGATATAGTCTTAGTCAATAACAGTGCGGAAGAATTAAAAGATATTAAAAGAATTAGACGATGCCTCCCAAATTATAGGCTTGAAAATGAATATACAAAAGACTAAAACTATGAGCCCAGAAAATATTAGGTCACTCTGAGAAATCAATCCATAGAAAATGTCCAAGAATACAACTATTTGGGACACAACAGTTAAATAGAAAGATCAATCTCACATGAAGATATAAGAGCAAAAACGAGGGTCGAAGATGTTATAGAAAAAATAGCGAGACTCAAGTGGCGTTGGGCGGGTCATATCGCTCAAGACAATGAGAAATGGACAAAGAAAACATTACAATGGCGACCACGAGAAACTAAAAGAAGCGTTGGACGATCACAAACACGATGGCGTGACGACCTAAAAGAAATAGCATCATCATCATCATCTGACATGGAGCCGACTCGAGGGTCAATCCTGGATACGCCAGGCCCACCCCATGCCAGTAAGTGGGTAGGGACTCAAGGATAGGGTGGGATCGGGTGGGGCATTGCACAACGTTAGCATGTCTGCAATGCATACCGCAAGACACCGCTGCTGCAACACCGGGTAGTTAGTAAACTACGCATCAATGGGTGTTGAGTACGTAGCCGAGACCGTTATGCTCTTAAGCAGTTGAACCTACTAACTTTGATAGCAAAGTTTCACAATGTTCTGATTTCACATTTATCTCGTCTTCTAAGGTTACATAGTGCACCTATCTTAGTTTCCTAGGAAGTAATAGATTCTTAAGAGGTACTCCCTGACTGAGTTAAACTGCCCTTTATGCTATGAGATTTCTGAGCCTAATAGCCTGGGGATCGAGATTTACAGTGTTCGGAGGTCTTATCTAGTTAATGTGGAAGGTGAACAGAGTGCTCCTATGCTAGGTGCCTAATGACTAACTAACTACTGGAGATTTACCGCCCGGATTTCCATTCGGTTTCCATTGCGTTGGCCGTTTGCTTCTGGATTGAACGTTCAGCGTTTCCCTAGCCGTCCCGTATACTCGGCTTACTTCTCGTCGGACATCCTCTCCTCTTCTTCGTGCCCATTCCTCCCATGTCTCTGTAGGGATGCCGGTGCCCTGTATGTCCCTCTCCAGTGACGTCTTCCTCGTGGAATACAATCCTCCGATCTTCTTTTCCTCCGGCTACATGACTTAAGCTTGCTGTAGAGGCTGGCTGGCCGGTCCTCTTAGACCATGCGCCCCGCAGTCCCTTCCCGATACAGTGAGCCGTCCAATACATCAAATACATATCCGACTCCCATCGTATAAATAATGTAATCCAAATCCTAACGACCTTGTTCCAAAACATCCAAAACTTGATACAAATCCTAGTAGTCTTCCTTACATATAAAATGTTTTGTAACAATAAAATTTTTCGTTTTACACTAAAATGGAAATTTGCAATTTAAATGCAATTTATTAAATTATGTAAGGATGAACAGACTATCGATGACTGCGATAATAAATAATCCTAATAATATAAAAAAAATAATTAATATTATTGACAATCTCCAGCATCTGTGTGAATCGTATAGAGTAATAATAGTGAATATGTTTACATTGCTTTTAATAATAAAACTGCAGTACGCTGGTCTGCTCACATACACAATTATGTGTAAAATTGATATTGAAATGACAATATTGTAATAAATACCAACGTTTTCAATATTCCTACCTCGTCTTTGAATGATCTATTATTGTGGTTACACTCATAAAATCTATCATTGTTTTTATTGCCAATTATAAATTTGCAATTGAAATACAATTTATTTAATTACGTAAGGATGAATAAACTATCAATGACCATAACAATAAACAAACCCAATAATATAGATGAAATAACTAATATCATTGGTTACAGTTTTGCAAAAATGTTTAGTGTTAAACGAAATGGAAGTTTTATAGACCTTTCATACAGAAAAATTCAATACAAATCCTAGGAGCATTGTTAACGTACAAGATGTTTATTCCGAAAATGCTTCGTGGGCAATATAATGGAAATTTTGCAAACTCTTATTTAATACATGTTAGCGCAAAGTCAATAACAAAAGGTTTCGGTCTGATTATTGGAATTATGAAGTCCAAGGAACGTATCACATTACATCATAAATTACGCCCATAAATGGTCTGCGAGACGGCTTGCCCGGGCAAGGGTCGTCTCCTGGGCTGGTTTAATGCCAGTGCAGAGCGTTCTTCACCTTTGTATTTTAAAAATTACAAATTGTGTATTGCGTTTACACCGTGTGTTTCATTAACTGTTGACATACATATCCGACGCCCAACACATCAAAACTTAGTACAAATCCGAGTAACATTTTTTACATGCACAATGTTTATGCCTAAAATGTTTGGATCAGTAAACTTGTTATTCCTAAGCTGAATGGAGGTTTTGTTTGCCTTGTACCGCCACGTCAAATCAGTATTTATGTTGATTTGAATTTTACCAAGAATTTCAGTCCCAAGTTGGCTTACATGCCAATCTGACAATGCGACAATCCACATTCCCTTGTTACAACATTCACCCGTTTGAAATTCTATTTCAATTTTATTCCATTTTTGTAATTCTACTAGGCTACAATATATTAAGAAAAAATATTTGAGTGTGTTCTTAGAACACTCTGGATGAGTTAAATATTACAAATTTCCACATAGTAAAGCCCAAATTTATATACAACGCGTATTCATGAAATCGACAAATAGGCATGGCAAAATCTTGACGAGCTGCTACGTTGACAAAAACAACTCGACACAAGCCTGCGGTCTTGAAGAAAAATAGTAAACATACGAGTCAGAAGAAAAACCCATCAGAAATGACCAGACTCAAAAACAACATATTGAATGATAGAAATATCATAAAATCATCAATTCCGTTGGTTCATCAATTGTGAATTGATTTTTTTGCACTAATAATATTACAATTAGCATTCTTCTAAACATTTTAAATTGCACTATACCAAGTAGGTAACAGAAAAAGACGTAGAACTAGTAATAATATTAAATCAGGAATGTTAATATAGTACACGAACGATCCTTCTTGGGAAAAGTAGGGCCGAAATCCTTTTCAGGTTTTCTGTACCAAGCAGACCAAATTCCTGGGGTCAGTAGATGTTTATCCTGAACTCTGCATCCCAGAATTTGTGCAGCGTCCTTCGGAAGACCTAAGTCTCTTATCAAGTCATTCAGTTCCGTCTGTGTGAAAACTTGTGGTTCCTGTGTTTCACATAGGAAAACGTCCATTTGATCACTTGATCATTTTTAGAAGACATTTCTTCGGTGGAACTTGCAAATGTGGGTGGAATAGCGACATCGGGTTCATGAGGAGATTGGCCGTATCGCAGATGGGATGTCAGGATAAAAAATATCTTTCTTATTTCTTGAATTGAAGCCTTTACGTTGCAGGAACAAAAGCGCGTTCGTGGTTTCTTGGCTCCCTCCATGCATAGGAATTCCTAAAGACAAAGACTTTCTTGCACCTTTACTCCATTGTCTCAGTTGCTCAACACAAATGGCGCAGAATCTTTGTGGAGCCCATGGTTTATCTTAATCTCCAAGTTTTATACCGAAGTAAGCACGATAAACTGTTTTTACACAAACGGTAATTTTTCGTCGTTGCTTCAGCAGTGTAAAATTACCGCAGATATAACAAAATATATCTGGACTATTTAAACACCATCTTGAAGACATTTGTAATGAATATATTACTTATTCTGAACACACAACTCAGTATAACCTTACGCTAACACCGAACTACAGTTTTTGCTCAAAAAATAATCACAATATATATATATATATATATATATATATATCTATATATATATCTATATATATATATATATATATATATATATATATCTATATATATATCTGTATATATATAGGAATGATTTATAATTTTCTAGTGATTAGGGAGTATGTGGCAATTACTTAGTTATTCCATTAGCAAACAAATTAGAGAAAGTAATTTTGTATGCATTTTATGTGTAATTTGGATTCTCACCCATATCAAATCCCTACCTACATCCTCCCCTGGCAAACACGCAATGGCAAGCGCGGCCTTGTAAATGCCGACATCCCTCCATAAATGGAGGAGGCTTATGTCCAGCAGTGGACCCTGAGAAGCTGAGAAGAAGAAGAAGAAGATTAGTCATTACTAGTCATTAGACATTTCATTATTTGGCAATTAAAACTAACCAGCAAGTTACTTCCTTATGGGCCCTCGCCTGAGTGAGTGTTCTTGTAGATTTAGCATAGAAAAAAAAACGTGACGTGATGGATAAAAACTAATATCATATTTGTGATCAGCGACCCCAAATTAGTAAAGAACACAAGTCAAACTTAAAACAACGAAACCCATGTAGACTTGTGTTATTTATTAGAAAGAATTTCTATAACCTTATATAAAAGTTTTACAGCTGATCGCCCTTTGGCAGTACTTCATTTATATAAAGTGAACAAATAACTTCTATTTTGGTTACACATATATAACCTAGATTTTTTTTCTGCTTCCTTTTATTTCATTTGAAGAATGTTAAGAAATATTACTTCGTTTTTGTCAATGCCATATTTTATGTTTGATAATAGTTCGTACAACCTAGGTATATCAATGATGATAAAACTGAATTGTAGGGGGTTTAGATTTATAACGATTTCATTATCACCATCATCTGACATGGAGCCGACTCGAGGGTCAATCCTGGATTGCGCCAGGCACACCCCATGCCAGTAGGTGGGTAGGGATTTAATGGATAGGGTGGGATCGTGTGGGGCATTGCACAACGTTAGGATGTCTGCAATGCATACCGCAAGACATCGCTGCTGCAACACCGGGTAGTTAGGAAGCTATGCATCAATGGGGTTTTTGAGTACGTAACCGAGACCGTTATCCGATTATGCATTTTAACCTAATAACTTTGGTATCAAAGATTTACATTGTTCTTATTTCACTTCTATCTATTGTTCTAAGGTTACAAATTACACCTATCTTACGTTCCTAGTAGCTATTAAACTACTTAGTATTTACTCCCAAGCTTCGTCAACTGTCCGTTATGCGATTATGCCTTAGCATCTAATAGCTGTGGTATCAAGTTTTACATTGTTCTTTTTCCTTATCTATCTATTGTCATAAGGTAACAGACTCCCCCATCTTAGTTTCCTAATGACTAATTAACGCCTTAATATTTACCACATTAATTACAGCTATTTTACCACTGAATTGGAGGTTCGAATCTGGATTGTACTTCCTCCCTTTCCCCAACCTTCCCCTCTGCAGTTAACCGCTAGATGTCGATCGGTTGCTTTCCCACTGGTGCATATTTCGGTTGTTCTCCTTTGTTTTCCGCTTCCTCACTCTCTTTCTGCTTCTTCTTCTCCGTTAACCTATTCTTTTTCAGCCGACTCCTGATCGGATTCTTCCGTTAGTGCGTAGATTCTTGTGTATGTTTTACCCACCTTCTCTAATTACCAGTTCCACTTGACCACCACCCGTGATGGTAGGCCTAAAATATCCCTGAAATACCCCTAAAATAGAAAAAAGTTTTTCCGAATCACAATAATACTAATCCCGGCTATTTGCTCTCTCCTATTTGTCTTCCCAGATCTGCGCGCTAAATTTAATTAAAGTAAATTAAATAAAAGGAGATTAAGTCAATTAACGTTAAATGATATCAAAGTGTACACTTCATTTCATACCTGTAGGTGCTACAGATGCCTAGACCTTAATTATCCCTAATATATTCTGCTTTACTGTTAATTGTGAAATATTCTGAATTTTGCTCCAACCTCGATTGGTAATTGTTAACATACTTTTTGTTTGATAATAGTTTGTACGACCTAGGTATATCAATGATGATAAAACTGAATTGTAGGGGGTTTAGATTTATAACAATTTATTAGGTCTAAATTGAGTAACAAAGTTGCTACTAAGCTGAGGCCCTTAATATTTAATGCCAGGTATATTTCCTAATAGAATGAATTTAAGGTAGCCGCATTGCTTGAAAGATCAAATATACAGAAAATGTCTGCATGTTCCTATGTTACAAAACATGCTGTATAGAGATTATTATTGCAATTATGGACAAATCCAGGCGACGTGTTAATGCATTATATATATATATATATATATATATATACATGCGGAAATGGATGTCACAAACATTTACAATTACAATTTAAAATATAAAAATGTGATAGTATCAATAGTAACACAAACATAAAGTAATTTGACGTTCTGATAATACAATTTCATTTTGGCGGCTAATCGTGCTGTATTGAATACTGCTTTGCGGTGGAAAGTATTAGTCGGCGAGTGGTTCTGGATATATTGTGTCGTTCTCTTCCTCGATAGAATTTAAAATTAGGTGTTTGCAACTAAATACTTTCATTTTTATTTGAATGACTAATGAAGTTGGCAATAATACAGAACAGTTTTTAAAGTATCAACTTTGAGCTTTATTCGAACTTGTGAACTGTGGTGATTACCAAATATTCATCTAAGGAACTTTACTGGGGAAAATATTACTTTTCTGACCTCGTTATATTGCCTGAAGGTGCGAGAAAACCGATAATATACACATCATTCGACGCGTATCTGTCGTGTACAATAATGTATTAACATTTTTCAAGGAATTACTGTAATTCTAGAGTAATATTTTAGAAGAAATGGAATGCTTATGTTGATGCCACTATAGTTTTTACCTTAAGCCTTCCATGGTTAAGACAGACAAGAAAAGTCTATAATCTGTCTAAAAACACTTGAAATGTTAATTTCTGCTGAAAAATAAGCGATATACATCTTCATACTTCGTAATCATGAGATATACATTAACATATACCGTGTGCCCCAATCTAGTTGGCAGCCGTGGGGTCGTAACGCCAGAAACCTTTTTCGAAGTTTCTGTCATTAGGATTCGACGTTAAACTGTAGGTCCCCCGTACTTCCACCTTAACATTGAAGAGAAGCACGTATTAGAGAAGAAGCCAGTGTTCAGCAGTAGAACATGAGAGGCTGTTGACGATGACAACGTCATATGCTAAAAATATTTTGTACCTCCAATAGAAAAAATATGCAAACACACCGCTGCCCAATTCTACTCATATCAACAGGAAATATTTCAATGTCAATATTATTTTATTGTTGCAAACAGCTAAGGAAAATACCTAACAATATTGTGAATTAAATTGCGAAAGACTTTATTAAGATTTATTTGACATACTAATGCGATTGTTATTTTAAATCCATTCCCTGCAACAAGGAAGTAATTTAAGTTGAAATAGTTTGTTTTCGATAGAAGATTCCGTGAAATGCTTTAACCTGAAGCTTAACGCAAGCTCGAATGTTTTATTATGTAAAGAGCGTGGCATTCGCGGTGTGGCTTTATCATTAGTCCTTGTTCTCTTCTAGCGTTAGAGACAAATCGCAACCTAATCGAACACGAAAGGTTCTCTTGATCTGTATCAACTTTCATTAGTATTTTCTCTTATTGCCTATTGTTTTCGTAGATAGAAGGTTTTGTTAGGTCAGCGCTTATTATGAACATGCCGCTGCAACTATTCGGTATCTATTAGCACAATACTGTATTCAGCGTTTCAAAGCCTTGATTGCATGTATCTCATAAAAAAATCTAAAATCACTGTGATGTATTAAACAACACAACATTCTGCCTCCAACAAGAGCTACGTGATTTCGTTAGTGATATCCCAACCAGGGATCGAACAGGATACAGTTTCAAGCCAGATTGGGACAAAGTTCAAACGTGTTTAGAATACTGCAAGATTTAGTCTGATACATCTGAATTTAATACTTAACACAACCTTTATCTCTATATCTGTCGTCTTCGTAGACCACTAGCGACCCTTGGTTTCAATCCGCAAAATGAAAACGTACCCAAGCCTCTTTCACAAAACAAATTTCCTGTTCGAAAGTTCATGTTACCAAATCTAATTTACAGTACTGATAAACGCAATTTTGTGGTACATAAGCCACTTCGATTAAATGTATAGATTTCAAGAGAATTATACAGTGTGTCCCAAAACGTACTGGCAATATTTCAAGGATAAATTTCAGAAGTTATTTAGAGTCGAAAAGTCCGTATAAACATATGTCCTAAACCTAACCGTTAACGAGTTATTGTGTATTTTACAATTTATGTGGCTAAAATTTTAGTTCAGCGGATTTCTAATATACTGATCTAGTTGCCATGATCGCGTCTTTTGTTTGGTAACATTTAAACATCGTTTTTAACAAATTATTTTTTGTAACTTGTCAGTTTATTACTGTAATATTGAAGTTATTGGCGTCATCTTTGTATCCTTATACCCATCGTAATTCACAAGTGATTTACAATTCCAATGTTATTTTCAAATGAAGAATATGCAGAAATTTATTATCTTTACGGTCTGTATGATGGAAATGCTTTAGCAGCACAACAAGATGTTACGGTCCAAAAAAAGATTCACGTTACGGCGCCAAATTTGTTACGGGCCAATCGAGCTTCTTCGAGAATTATGGACAGAGAAAATCGCACGTTGGCGTGCTAAGAAATTTTCGGTACGGCCAAACGCGCTTTTCTTGGACCCGCAAGCAAAAAAAGATGGTAAAGGCCAGCGGCTTGCTCAGAGGAGTAGGGGGGAGTTCGTAAAAATCGCTTATAGAGAAAATGCTTCAAGTTGTGTACAGGGCGAGTCAAAATAAGTGGGCACCACCTTCTAAAATCCAGCTGGTTTTGTAGGTCCTCGCGGAAGGTCGAGAAACCAGCAGCTCACGTGAATGGAACCTACCTTTAATTGTGCCTTCACCTAGATCTTAAAGCTTGCAAAATCCTTACACAGATACTTCAAAACACAGTAATAAAAGACATGCGGAATTTTAACACACATATAATTGTAACGGGCCTAAAATGTTGTCTAGTGAATAATTGGGTTTTAATTACCAAGTCCACCAAGTAACAACATTTTGAAGATAAGGGCTTCAATAACATACATCTGGAACCACCGTGACGTAAAATAGCCGAGAACAAGCGTCCCTTTCTCCAGCCGAGAGGGGAGCGCGCATGACGGAAGTGGAAAAGTGCTTCCTATAAAACCGTCCGCCCAGCCATTTAAATCATCTTTATTTTCCTGGCTCTTGATTCCCTCAAAAGTCAGAAAATATACCGCCGTTTTCTTTAAGAATATTCTTAAAGTTTCCAGTGTTTAAAAATCCGTTCCTGTAAATAACCAGCCCAGTATAAATCCGTTTAACAATTCCTAATAATTACCTAAAAGTGAATTCATATTTTTCCAGTGTTTTACAGTTGTATTCACACGTTTAATTATTTTGATTTTCTAGTGATCGTGTCCGCAGCGGGGCGAGCCAGTGCACAGCGAGAGCAGGTAGCCTTTGGGGTCGACTCAAGCAGCGTACCACCGTTCGAAAACGCTAGAATTACCAGGACATTTGTAACAGTAAAGTTAGTAGAGATTAAGGTTTGACTTGCTTTGCTTGTTTATTTGAGTGCCCTGTAGTACGTTTTCCCTGTGCAGACATATGTATCAACCATTTTCCGGTGTTTGAACCGTGAAAGCGGCCATACATAATTCTGTAGAAAGGTTATTATAGTTGAGAGAATCAGTGTTTGAATTGGTGCCGTATCTCAATTGTAATACCCACTTTTGTTGATTGAACACCCTGTACAAGATTTGTCTTGATTCGTGGAGGAATTTCACGAAACGCCAAATTCTTGTGAGTCCCGTTAGTGAATTTTGATTTGCTTTAGAGCATTTCAAATAATTCAAAGCTATCCACAGATTCTGTCGCGGAGAATTAATTTGCGCAAATCTGTGGGAGAGAATTTAAATTCCGTTTTCTACTTAGAAAGACTGGAGGAAATTTAGTCAGCTAATTAGAGAGCTTTCCGTGAACCCGAGATTTCAATATACAAGCCAGATTAGTATAATAGTAATAAACTAAGCAAGGTAAAGCAGAACTTATTTGTTCGAAACTGAATTGTTACGAATCGCGTAGATTGAGGGAATTCCAGGAGCAATGATTTATTGATAAATCACCTGTTTGAATTTGTAATAACGTAAATTCTTACATTCATACATACAGATTGTGTATTCTGATAGCTATCTACGACAATTGTAGCACTGGAAGTCTGGTTCGGAACCGGCCACCGTCGAGTCTATTAAAACTTAGCTTCGTACACTGAAAAGGTGTAATTCACGATCACTAACCACAAATTCCTTTGATTTAAACACGAGGAATTTCATTTTGTTACCACAGCAAATCATAGTAATTGTAGGGTTTGTGTTGATAATCTAGGTGTACGTGTCAGCCATCTTGTGGATCGTGGGACACCCGACCGACCGACCAGCTGTGAGCAGGTCATTCGACCACAGAAGGAGCGAATCATTGTAGCTACCCGAAGGACCCAGTGGCGTATCCAGGATCACATACATTAATTTAAAATTGTATTTATTTAATTTAAACAGGGAAATTACATTTATTTAATTTATACAGTAAAATTACATTTATTTAAGTTAAACAATGATATGTACATAAGGGTAAACCAGTTAAATAAAATTTATTGTTTTCAAGCTGATTCGTGTAATTGAACCCTGGACAACTCCAGAGCATACCCAGGTGAACAAGTACTATAACGTGTGCGTCTCCAATAAGCGAAAGGGGGCACCGAACTGTCAAAAATGGCACAGAACATGCAAAAATATATATCAACGATAGGAAACTTTATAACGTAAAACACAAACAGTAATAATTTCGAACGTTCGCACACAACTCTACGCCGCTGGTGCCAACGCTACATTTAAATGGTTTCAATAACTGCGTAGCCCAGTTGCACAAGTTTACAGAAATAACAGCATAAAATGAACGTCTGTATATAATTTATACAAAACAAACAGTGGCTTCAGGTCACTGTTAATATTTCTATCAACATAACAAAAAAAGGGGTCCACACGTTTGAATTTTGCAAGTTACACGGAAAGTTTCGCTTCACAAAAACACCAAACTGGAAGTTTTTACCTTGAATTTTGTAGAAAGGCACAACCTTGGCAATTTCCAGATGTAAACGATAACACCGGCGAAGACAGGAACCTTCGCTGACATGAAATGGCTGCAGAACCTCGGGCGTTGGGCTTTGACGATGATCCGCCGAAAGGCGATTGTACAACTCACTGAAGAGTTGCCTTTTCCTGGGGTTGAATCACGTTATTCCTTCTTAATCCGGCAATAGCCGACGGCCTGTAAAGTACCCCTTGGTACAAAAGCGAGACGGAAAAACACATTACTGATACCCCTCATAAAAAAAAACCCGAGCCGCCCCTGCAGCACTTGACGTAATTACGGTCGCCGATTGATCGAGCTTACGGACAACCAGAGCCCTCAAGATCTAAATATGGACTGAACTCAAAATGCAACGGGAATCAGCACCCCCCTCAGAAGATTGCACAACATGACGAAATCTTCTGGAATGTTCTAGAAAAAGAATTTGTTTGTGACACTCGAGTTCCAGGAAGCGTTCAAGGTCTAGCGCAGAAAAACAAGAGCTTGCAGATTTTACACAAAGGAGACTGTTAACATCACAAGCTTCAAAAGACAAAGCAAAATAGCGAAAAGGTAACCCAAAATAGGAATTTAATTTAAAATAACGATATTCATTCTTACGAAGCGGCAAATGAATTACGGAATTAATAAAGTGTAGCGGCAAATTTTAAAAATCACATAACAAAGAATATCCTAGAAGATCAGCTGAGGGAACATGGCAATTTCAATGCAAGAAATGCAGTCGGCAAAGAAGTTGTACGTAGACCCATAAACGCCGATGAACAAGTTCTTGATTTATTACAAAAAGATTTGTTTTTAAGTATGCGAAGAATTGCATTACGTACGTGGAGAATAGTAAGAAGTGCTTGCTTACATTCATATCATCATCAAAAAGTGCAAGCTTTTGGTAATGATTTTGAAGCTCGTTTAAAATTTTGTAATTGGGTACGAAACAGATAAAATAAAATAAAACCTGCCGTATATTTTATGGACCGATGAAGCTTGTTTCACACGAGATGGTATCAATAATTATCATAATTTTCATGAATGGGCTGCAGAAAATTCTCATTTAAAAAGACGCTCGCATTTTCAACATAGATTTACTGTTAATATGATAGCTGGTATTCTTAATGATCGTCTGATTGGACTATTTGAACTGCCACACCGTTTGAATGGTGCGAATTACGAATATTTTCTAGAAAACTCTTTACCCTTATTACTGGAATATGTGCCATTAAATATTATACATGCAGTGTGGTATGAACACGATGGTGCATTAGCACATCAATGTTTTCGTGTTAGAACTTGGTTTAATACACATTTTCCGGGAAGCTGGTTTGGAGTAGAAGGACCCGTAGCATGGCCACCGCGCTCACTGGATTTGACTCCATTAGATTTTTATCTTTGGGGTCATATGCACCTGAAGTGCACACGGTAGAAGAATTACGCAAAAGAATACAGCAGGCTGCCGATATTATTAGGAATAACCCAGCAACCGTATTAGGAATGCAGCGATCTCTTCTGCGACGTGCGGTTTTGTGTATCGAACACAATGGAGATAATTTTGAAAATTTTGTAAATGAAGTCATAAAAATGTATTAAAAAAAGATTTATTTCATAAAATTCGTTGAACTAAAATTTTAACCACATTCATTATGAAATAAACAATAACTCATTAACGGTTACGTTTGTATAGACTCTAAATAAGTTCTGGAATTCATCTTTCAAATTTGGCGATACGTTTTGGGACGCCGTGGATAAACCAAATAAATACATTTTTTTAGGTTAAAACCCATTAAGATATTTTAAAAATAGAACCATAGTAATAGCGTCTAAAAAGCTAATTACATTATTATTATTATTATTACTTTTATTACAATTGTATTTTTAGGGTTACACTACGGTATTCAGGAACTTTGTTACTATATGACAGGTATTTAATATTAGATTCTTTTGTAATTGTGTATACAACAATGATGAAAGCTCCAATACTTTAATACTTCTGAGTAGAGCTTAAGGTACGACACCTTCTGTTGCGAACACATTTGCCACTGTTACTGCTTTATCCATATTCCATTGCTGTTTAATTTCGATAATCAGCTCTGTATACTTAGTAAGTTTATGCAAATGCATTATTATTATTATTAATATTATTATTATTATTTTCACGCACTATATATGGTTGTTATACCTCATGGGTCTAGAGGAGAAGGAAAGTATGTTGTTAGTCTGTTTGATTATTTAAAAATCTTCTGTCGATGTTATGTGTACTTAATATTACCGACTTCTGCATGCTAATATATACTCAGTGACATGGAAATCGCAACACCAAGAAGGGGTAGGAATTTTTTGACCAAACTTGCAGAAACGTTTAGCTATTAAAAGGTAGCATCTTATTAAAATTTTAAACAGAAAGAACAAAATATGAACATAATTTTTATTAATAATGGGTTGATCCCCCCCCTATTGGTTACACACTCCCCCACTCTTCGTGGCATCGATTCTAGCAGATGGTCGATTTCCTCTTGAGGTATTGTGTACCCAGCAACCTATAATTCGTGCTGTAGAGCTTGTAGCTTCTGCGGAGGATGCAGCAAACTCCTCAGTCTTCTCTCCATAATGCCCCAAACATGCTCGATGGGCGAAAGATCGCAAAATCGGGGTGGCCATGGCAAGAGATTGACATTATCCTGTGCAAATCGGTCCACAGAACATCTTGCAATATGGGGACGTGCATTATCCTGCTGGAAAAGTGAGTCTTCCAACTGCTGAAGAAATGGAAGAATATGGGGTTCTACCACTTCATCCACATATCGCTGGGCATTCATATTGTCTCGGATGAATAATAAACGGGACCTACTCCCATAGATTATAGCACCCCATACCATAATCCCCACAGTTTGGTGCACATGCCTCGCAACAGAAAATTCAACGTTGTGACGTTCCCCACGTGCTCATCTGACCCTCATACGGCCATCGTGTATCACCAAACAGAATTGGGATTCATCACTGGACACCACCCTATGGCACTCTAGGTTCCAGTGCAGTCGCAACCTACACCACTCTAAACGTTGCTGTCGGTGTTGAGCCGTTAATGGTAACACAAGAAGTGGCCGCTAGGAGTGCAAGCCGAAAGCTCTGATTTTGTGGTAAACCATTCGAAGGGTTACAGGACGACCTTCGTTAACTAACCATTGATCGGTGATTGATCTGGTACTAAAGAATCGGTCTCTTGTTGCCATAAGTCTAAGATGGCGGTCTTGCACCTCATTTGTTCTTCTTCGCCCCGCTGTTCCTCTTCTGCGACGTTCTTGACCCTCCCTAATCCATGCCTGATAGCAGCGCATGATGGTGGATTGGTTCCGGTTAAGGCGATTTGCAATTTCTCTGAACGAAAAACCACCTTCGCACAAACCAACAATACGACCTCTGTCGAATTCGCTTAATTGGCGGTAATTTCCACGTTGGCGCACTCTAGGCATGATCACACCTTCAATACAAACGATCAAAAACGAGAACAATAAAGAACTGCACAAAATCTCGCAAAACATACACCTGATAAAATTGTTAGAAAAATCTGAAAGAACTGTCAGATAAGCCATTATCACTTGATCCATATGAATGAAATTTTAGTCAATTGCTACCTTTTAGTAGTTAAACGTTTCTGCCAAGTTTGGTCGAAACATTCCTACCCCTTCTTGGTGTTGCGATTTCCATGTCACTGAGTATGTAATTTGTTATAAATGCCTAATTGAAGAAATGTTTGGTGGAGTGTTACAGGAATAACTCTCGTGGCCGATATAACAACAGGTAAGGTATAAACTGCTTCCACATGTCATAACTATCTTATTTCGTAAGCCAGATCAGTACACTTTGCTATTTTGTTTGCATTAGCATTTTGTAAATTAGAATTGTTGAGTATTGATATATCAATAAGAAAAGCGCAATTTCTGTTTTTCTTAATTAACTTTATGTCTGGCCTATTGTGCGTAATTGTTCTATCGGTAATTATTTTCCTATGCCACTATATAAGAGCTTGTTCATTTTCTGCTATTTTCTCAGGGACATACTTATAATACGGGACGTCTTCTTTCTCAAGAGTATATCTTATGGCTAATTTGGAGTGCAATATTTTTGCCACATTAATTCATGCCTTACCTTATATCCTGCGCGATTGCCTGGCATCCGGGTATAACATGTTGGATGTTTTCAGGCGCAGCCCTATAGCCTCTACATGAGTCATCTTGAGTTCCATCCCTGATAATGTATTGTTTATAATTTTTAGTGTTAATTACCAGATCCTGTATGGCGCACACGAATCCTTCTGTTTTACGAAACCGGCCAGAGCTGATCAACCATGCGTTCGACGCTATTCTATCGACATGTTGCTGACTCAACCCATGGGCATGTGTACCGTGAAGGGCGGTCTGGGCCCAGGTTTGTTGTGTTTTGTAATTAGACGTTATAGGCAATTCAAGATCGCTAGCGAGATTAAGCGATGAGTAGTTGTTGTCTATTGTGACTGTCGCACGATGTAAGTCCGAGGTAGTTTGTTTAGTGAAAAAGTATTCTCGTATGTTCCCTTTCTGTTTGTTCTGCAAGTTTTTAATATCAACTAAGCTGCGCACGCCGTCAGCACGTTGCAATGTAAGTCTTTCGAATGCAGATCGTGGGTTATTATTATTAGTATTATATCTTAAAAATGTTGTTATGTATAAATTAAAAATTCCCTATGTAAAAGTTGATGGTAGTATCAAATTGTGGCGAAAACCCAAAGTAGAGTATATTCCAGCGTTCACAATGGAAACTACATACAGAATGGTCCACCGAAACGAAATACACGTGTTTTGTAATGCTAAACCTCAATTTTTCGAGAAACTCCTGAAAACTTTAAATTAATTTGGGAGACATATAATGCGGCTATTTCCTTCACCTATATTTAACCCCAAAATTGGGACGACTTCCACCTTAAAGCTGAATCAATTTGCTTTACAGTAGTGTTTTTATTTTTGGATTCCGAGCATCAGTTTCTGCGGAAATGCAGTCCAAAATTTCAAGATAGTAAACGTTTTGGAGCATTTATGGTATAAGTAGACGGCATTGGTTGACCATATGTTGGTGTAAACATTTTAATATTTTCTACGTCAGCATTATTCCGTATTTCGTAGTTGTAGTGTTTTTTTAACATTTAAAATGGTTTATCTGATTTCAGAAGAAGTTGAAATAATTGCGTTTTTCTTTGGAAACAATGAATGTGCCAGTAGAAGCACCGAATTGCTCAACCAGCAACATGCAGATAAGCATGTGATATTTTTTCGAGAGACCGGGTCTGTCCCAAATAAAAAGCGAAATGTGGAAAATTCGGTAAGAAATTAAGCGCTGGAAGTCGCAGTTCTGGGCCACGTCGTTGTCGATCGTACGTCGAGTACAAGGCAAATGGTCATTGCATCGGGTACTAATCAAACCAGCATTCAAGGAATTTTGAAATACGGAAAATTTTATCCCTACAAGGTTCATTTTCTTCTACGGCCGCTTGCAGTTTTGTCATACAGTAAGTGAATGGGTAACACATAATCAAAATGTTCTTTTTAATGTCTGATTTTCCGACGAATGCACTTTTTTTATAAGTGGTACAGTCAGTCGCCATTGGTTGGTACTTTTTTCTTGCCTGGTAGTTTGACTGTACAGATTTACTTGGAATTGTCACATGACAATATTGATTTATTATCAACTGATATTATATAACATGATTATCACTACCGCGAATAACATTTGATATTCCAACAGGGCGAAGTGCCTCCGCATTATGCACTGTTTGTTCGACAGTATTTGGATTTAAGGTTTTCTGGTCAATGGATTAGAAGGGGGGCTGTTGAATGGTCTGCAAATTCGCCAGATTTATCTCCGCTATATTTCTCATTGATAGTCATTTAAAGAGTAAAATAATAGGAACGTATAATGGTTACAGTTCTGAAACGCCTTATGTCTTGTACAAGTTGATTGCTTGATAAACCTGGATTCATTACATTTATGATGCTGAATACCTTCTTATTATCGCCTGCCTATAAGGTGCCCTAATAGAACTAATAGAACAGATACATGTAGTAACTTTTATTAACCTGTGAAAGCAAGACACGCGCGAGAGCCAGATCACAAGAACAGCTAGGGACGAAATATCTGTTGGCAACCGATGGCCATTGCCAAGAGCATTCCTTGAAGAGTAAACATAATCTGCCACTAACGTTATCACACACATACGGTATAACAGCAAATATTTAAAAATAAGCTCAATAACAAACGTACGCAATTCAGGTCATAAAATGAAGTTGTGGTTACCCTACACAAAATTCAAAATTAATAAACAGTAATACACCAAATAAACTGAAATAAGCTATGTCAAATGGCTTTCGTTTGCAGTAGAAATTATTAAAACTTACAAAATTTATTGAAAGAAAAGGAAATCAATCAGTTTGTTTGTACTGAGCTCTCTTATTGTGTTGTCCACTTTCTATGGTATTCTTTGTTCAAATAGTAATTTGGAGAAGAATCATCTTCCAATTGTGTTCATTATATTTTTCATTCAGTAATAGGAAATGAGCTCTATTAGCTTTCAAACGCAAATTTACGTCTTTTCATATTCAATAGTAATTACTGGTAAATAATATTGGCACAATCTCATCCTTTATCTCTTGGATGGTATGAATTAATCTTATAAATAATGTGGTGTTTAGATATAAAAACCAAAAAAGTCTAAGGAATCGATAAAAGTGATCTTGCATAAACTTTGAATTATTAAATAATCGTAGAAAATTTCTTGAAAATAAGTCCACGTTGGTCCAGCTGTGTGCGTTGTAACACCATCTTACTGCAACTAACCAAGTTGTTGAATAGTAAGTGTTTTAAGTACACTTTTAATATATACATCAAAATCCATGAGGATTGTCACTACTCTACATTCTCATTTACATAACTGAAAAGATTAAACCAGGCTTCATCTAAAGGCATGTTATTTATTAAGTGATTTCCAAACAGTTATTAATAATATACTTTACTCGTCTTTCTATCGCTTTTCTTATTCCTTCGTTCCAGGAGTGTCGTGGTCTTCCGCGTTTCTTTTTTACTGGAGATTGCCAGTGGAATATTTTTTAGGCCAACGATCTGCCTGCATTCACATTAGATGTCCTAACCAATACAGACTGCTAACTTCAATTCTATCTATAATTGTACGTTCTGCTTTCATGTGTTGTCTGATTTCTTCATTTGTAATCAGTTCAAACATAGATATTCTGGAGCTGCGCCTGAGGTAATCGACTTCTACCGCTTGTAGCGTGCGCTTCATTTCTGCATTAATTGCCCAAATTTCACTTATATATATATATATATATATATATATATAT